>CBVK0100320462.1:0-16529 GCA_900067695.1 Picea abies
GTATAGCCAAGAGGGCTAGCTAGTGTAAAGGCACGCTGAGAGTCGGAGGATCGAGAGTCCAGGGGACTTGCGCATCGTGACACTGAAAGGCACGAAACCCTGACAGGATTAAAGGCTGTGGTCTTGTGAAGGTTGTGGTCACATTGACCAGGGCTTAGCCTGGAGAGCCAATATGCTAGGGGTATATCGGGGATCGGAGAATCGCGAGTTCTGAGGACTCATGAATTATGACATTAGAAACCCCGAAACTTCGATAGGAGTAGCCTCGAAAGGAGGTAAGGCCACGGTCACCGAGGTAGTGGACCACAGGCTTGGCCTGGAGGGCTAATGCGTAAGGAGCGAGTCGAGATGGTTGAAAACAGAAACCCCGACGAAAAGGGACATAAGACCATGGTTATGTACAGAGAGCCGGGTAGGTAAATAGAAGACTTGTGAATCGGGGATTGGCATTTAGCTGCTACAAGCTCCGGGGATTCTCGTTATTGAGAAATCAACCAAAATTTTGAATTACGGTAGTGGGTGTGTTACAATACCAAACATTAAGTTGTCAATTTTTCATATTTTAGCTACTCCTTTCGATTATGATATGTTTATTTATAGTGACCTACATCTTTATAATAAGGTCAACATCTTTATAATAAGGTGATCATATGTGTAGAGGATCAACATCATGATGACATAGATAACATCTTTATAATAAGGTCATATGTGTACAAATGTTTTCTTTATATAATAATGACATATATACCTAACATAAGTTTAGGGTTAGTGTTAGTGTATCTTATTAGTCCCTACTAAAGAAGGGAAGATAGAAATCAATTACTATCATTTCATCGATCAAGGTTGAGTTTCAAGAGAAATTCCATATCTTTATCAATGAAAAGAGAGAGAGATTATATCTACAATTGAAGGGAAAAGGGTATGTGGATTCCATAAACCTAGAATATTATAGAATCCACATACCATTTTGCATAGAATATACTAACTAGATCCAAAAACCAAAGACATGAAATATGGTACTACACATATTATAATATATTATCAAGGAAAAAACAAGCTAAATGCATTTTGGACATTTGAAAAAAAAATCACAAGTTAAATGAGTACATCAATAAAACATAACATACTAACCTTGCAAGTTCAAAATCCGAGCTATGTAGATCGAGAATTGGATTTGTTCAACTGGTGGGTGATGGAAAAAATAAATAGCTCAAACAAAATCCAAGAGCAATGTCACAACTATAGCAATTGTGTCGCAAAGTCTCTTAAAGTCACGCATATATAGATAAAATAGTCAACTAGCCGTTAACATCGACCAATGAGATAGGAAAAATTTTCGTTGCTATTGCCATGAAAGTTTGTCGCTATAGTGACGAAAATCCCGACTAGGTTAAATTAAGATTTTCATGGATATTGCGATGAACTTTCGTGGAAATATCCACGAAAATCCCGCCCTATTTAAAAAAATGATGAAACTAGTGCAAGTGTGGAAAATTTCCATGGAATAATATGCCCATATGTAGTGGTGGGAGAAAGACTGCGCCTGGACCATTCACCACTAGCCAAGTCAACATGACTAATCCTATGAGTGAATGTATAATTCTCCCTTGGTCAAATTGGCATGACCAATCTAGGAGAATTTCTTCTTGATGCTATTCATCTATCCATCGCCTTGGACATAATCTTGGTGAGAATGTACGCAATCTGCTCATTTGTGGATGTGTACTGGAGCTCTATATCTTCTCTCTGCACCATGTCTCGGATGTGATGATATTTGATCTCTAGATCAAATATCCCTGCAAGCAACTTTTGAAGCCACACTTCTTCATGACTTTCCACACTAGCTGTGATATACTCTGCCTCTATTGTAGTAAGTGCTATTGATGTTTTCTTCCTGCTCAACCATGAGATAATACCTGATCCTAGACTGAAGAAACATCCAGAAGTACTATTTTGATCCACTGCACTCCCTACCCAGTTAAATTTTGTATATCCTTGCAATTTCACATCTCCATCTGGGACATATCTCAATCCATATTCAAGCGTACCACATAGGTACCTCAACATATATTTTTCTTCCATCCGATGTGCATGTCTAGGTTCAATCATGTATTGAATCAAGGAATTCAGTGCAAAGCATATGTCCGGCCTAGTGTTAACCATATACATCAAGGATCCAATCAATTGTCTATACATCGTGGGGTCCACCAAATTTGAAGATGAATCACTCGGTAGCTTCAGACTTATCATCATTTTGAATCTCTGCATGATCTCAATAGTATATTTTCCTTGACTAAGGAAAACCGCATCCGATATATGCCACACCTCCAATCCCAAGAAGTAATGTATTAGACCTAGACCCTTCATCTTGAACTTTGAAGCGAGCTCCCTCTTGCACCCAACTATGAGCTTCTCATCTCCTGTCACAAACATGTCATCCACATGTAGGATCAATGGGAAACCATCCACAAGCTCATCAAATAACTGTCTGATCTGGAATATCATGCCCTGGGTGCCTTCTTAGGCTCATACAAAGCCTTCTTCAATCTGTAGACATGAGACTCTTTCTCATGTATCTTGTGGCTTCTTTATGTACACTTCTTTTGCTACTGGAGAAAGTGTCTCATCATAATATTCTCCCTCTTGTTGGGAGTATCCTCATTCCACAAATCAAGCTTTGTACATATATATTCTACCATTTGCAACATGTGTGATCTTGTAGATCAACTTGGAAGTCACCACTGACTTCCCTTCTGGTCTGGGAAACAAGGAAAGAATCCATATCCTAGTCCTTCTGACTGGCTTCCTCCTCTATCACTGAAACAAGGGAATAGTCCTAGGAGGTATCATATCTCCTTGAAGCCTTTGAATATTCAATCTAGATTCTTGTCTGTTAGTCCTCGAAGACGTCTCTCTCTCCTGAGTCTCCCATATGAATCTGAGGAGGAATAATTTCTAAATGAAAGTATCTAATACACTGTATCTCTATAAGGTCATTCTCACTCTGATTTTGCATGCTCCTATGAACTGTTATGGGGAGGCTACTCCTCCCTACTTACTCATCCCTACCATATCCCGAGGGTCGAATCCCTCTAAATTCTAGCTCTTGAGATGGTACTTGGTGGGACCACTTGTCTCACCACTGGTGGAGCCATCTGCTCCTCCTCATGGTATGGTTCATCTAAATTATTGCCTCCTACAAGCATTATTATAGCTCCCTCTCATACCTATTAGCTATGACCTACTCAGAATAAGAAACATGGACAACAACATATCCATGGTAATCTTCATGGAATTTACAAGATAATCTTCCTAGAACAAGGTCAACAACCAATAACATCTCCTAGAGGAGATAAATTTATCTTGTAAACAAGTGCATTATTAATATGAGCATTCACCTAATGGTAGTCGTACCAAATATAATCAAGTGTTTACTAAACTAGCAATAGTGATAACAATAATAGAATTTAAAGATTGCTATTCTAGTTACAACACTTACTTAAAGTGTAGCAATATAAAAATATCAAACCTGACATACAAACCTGGATTTTAGCTACTGTTGTCCCACTCAAGTTTTATTCTATAGTTTCCTTGGTCATATTCTTGGAAAAACTAATAGAAAAAGGACATACTCTTCATCCTTTCACTTTTTCTCTTCAACATTTGTTGCATGTGCATGGTGATTCTTTTTACTCTTTTCATGTTTAAGAGGACAATGTCTGGGATAATGTCCCATCTCCTTGTAGTTGTAGCATATGATATTTGATGCATTCTTCCTATAGCGTGGTTTATTAGACTTCTTCTATTTGCCTTCTTCCATTTCCTTTCTCTTCTTCACTCGGGAAACAAGTGCTTGATTTTCATCATCATTTGTCTTCTATGATTTGGATATCAACTTGGATTCCTCTTGGGTGCAATCTGCCCATAGCTTGTTGAACTTGGGAAATTTACTTCTGGCAAAAATCCCTTGAACAAATGGATCCCAAGAGGAGGGAAATACATTGAGTGTAGTATTCATGAGTTCAATGTCTTCTACTGGATCTCCAATGGATGCTAACTATTCCTTGATCTACAAGATCCCATGAAATAGTTGGTTATTATTTCTTGCTTATTCATTGTCACGTTTCTGAGTTGATGCCTTAGAGTAAGATTTCGACTAGTATTATTAATTTCATAAAGTATGGTTAGGGAATCAAACATTTCCTTCGATGTCTTCAGTTCTAATACATTAGGTATCAAATTATCCTTTATTGAGTCTGTTAAGATCCTCTTGGCCTTGACTTCATTCTTCCTGAAATTTACTTTGGCGTCTTCTTCTTCTGGTTCTGAAAGTATCTACTTGATATGATCCAATAAATAATTCTCTTCTACAATGAGGAGAAATATGTTCTTACAGGATTTGAAGTTATCTTCTCCATCCAATATATCTTCAACTCTCATGTTGATTGACACTTTTTGTTGGTAGAAACCCTAGCATTGAAAAACCTTGATTTTTCAAAATTCACTAAATTGCAAGTTGAGGGTTTCAGTGAGTACGCTAGGTTATGGTGCACTACTCTGTGAATGAATTATTCCCAATGTCCTTGGGATAGTGCTCAATAATCTTGAAAAATTATTGCATCTATAAGGTGTTGTTGTAGTGATATTCATTCCAGTGGTCAAATGGTTATGAAGGTAACCAACTTTACAGAGCATTAGAGTTACTAGTGTTCTTTTACTTTATTTCCATTATCATATATATATATATATAGATATCATGTACTGAGAAGTAGAAGAATAAACAACAGACAAAAATAACACAAGAGATTTATCCTGGGAAAAACCCCAACAACTTTTCTTAGATAGATTTTGTTCACAAAGAAAGTACAAATATATAGATATAGATATATAGATATCATGTACTGAGAAGTAGAAGAATAAACAACAGACAAAAATAACACAAGAGATTTATCCTCGGAAAAACCCCAACAACTTTTCTTAGATAGATTTTGTTCACAAAGAAAGTACAAATAGATAAAACCTATCTCAAAGGCTAGCTCAACTATAAATACCACCATAGCTACAGCAACAACACAATTCCAATATAATGCACCACTACCAAGAGTAGCGCACAAGAGAGAGATACCATAAATTCTAAACAAGAAGAAACTTTGTCACTACAGAAACTGTGTCACCTTCTCCAAACTTCCGTCTGTGAGTGAGTGAACAAATGAGCCAAATATTATCCTATTTATAGTCTTCTTGACCACTCAACTAGGCCAACTTATCTTGGAAAGGTGCCACTTCAACATTGTTTATTTTTTGGGGCCGACTTCTCTTATGTGGTATTTTGACATCTGTCCAATGGATCTCTTACTTCCATAATATTATTCGCATCTAAGAAAGGTCCTATAAAATGGAAAGTTACTCATGTAACTACAAAACATCAATATATACGAGTTTCCTTCATGGATAACACGTTCAACACAATTGTTATTATTTGTTGCTCCATAACCCCGTGAATGGACACACAATCTTGATCACAATCATCAATGAAAACAACACCATTGTCGGTGCTCACCGTATCTAGATTAGAAGTAAGAGATGTTGTCAAACGTACACTAGAGAATCCATGAAATAAAATTCAAATTTCACAAGGATCATTATCATTTATTCTGAAGTCAGATACTCTCTTTGTGGTGTTGATCGATATGCACATGGGCAAGCAAACTAGACATGCCATTGAGATCTTGGATTTATGAAATTTTGGAATTGATATGGCTGAATTTTTCTCAATTTATATCTATCTTGCAGGCTTCACTCCTGTCTGAATCTCTCATGGAAGTGTGAAATGTCTACAACTTGATACCTTCGGAAAGGAAAGTTGGGATTGGGATTGGTGTCGATTTTGGTGGCATTGATGATTATACATTGTTATCATTGCCACAACTTGTAAGGCCATACATGTTTCCCTTGTGGGAGGTGGAATTCTATCATAGTAATTAAGTCTATGAATAAATTTGGTGGACTGGAGATCGATGATCGAAAACAAAAATGGATAACCCATAACTTCCTGCAAAACTATTAATGTCGTTCTTCAAATTTGAAATGAATGTTGCGGCTAGTATCTTAAGACTAAAGGAATAGAAAAAAGAATTCAATGTGACTTCTATAACACAAAGAAACACTTTTATATTTGTCCCTAGAGATGCTAAATATGGTTTGTTGAAGCCTTCGATTTCTAGAAAAGCTAGAAGCTCTGACACACCAAGGTGAAGAGTGAAATCTTTCTATTTGACACAAATTTTTTGGCACCATAGATTTCCATAGTGATCCAGGTGGATATTGGTGTCCACCCACCTATTCCAATTGGATCCTCTTGATAGTTTTTAATTCAACACGTTTCTCTATAATGATGACATTTCTTTGTAATTGTGGGTTCTACACTTCCGGGGATATCCTGAATCCCTACAAAACATCCAGGTGGATATTGGTGGCCGCCCACCTATTCTAACTAGATTATTCTAGAAGTTTTCATGTTAGTACATCTTTATGTACTTCCAAGGCCATTTTGGGGCCCTAAACAATGTTTTTTTTGTCTTTCCACACTCAACTTGTAGATAGAGTTAGAGTTAGACAACATAATGTGTATTTCTCGAAACAACATTTCCAATGGGATATCACACGCCTAAAATAGAGGTCATATGCAAAATTTACGACCCCAGAAAGTTGAGGTACCAACTTACCCATTGGGGCCCTCATAACTTTTGGCATTTCATCTCCGAGGGTTAGGTTTTTGGATGTCTAGGGTTTTGGAATTCATGAGTAATCTTAAAAAGGCCTTTGGAGCCTCAGTGTAATCATTATACTTAGAAAAATGCATGTAGCAGCCACATCCCTTCTCATAGATAGATACCACCATTCAAGCAAGGTGCTTTTTAGTTTTGCAGTTTTACAGTCTCAACCTATTTTCTTTATTCAATAGAAGTTATTGTTCACTAGATATTTGTTGTTGTTCTCCGTATCTTTGTGTTCTTGTATTCAATCTATTTTTCATTTTGTTCCGCTCGTAAATCCATATTAGTGGTATCAGAGCGGTCTGTTCTTTTGTTTTTCTTCATACATGTCCCCGACAAGATCTGGGTACAAGAAGTTGGGACTCGAACCAGTCGAGCCTTTGCAATATTGGCCATGCTAAGCCTGACAAAAACTCATGGGGGTCGAGAAGAAATATGATGGAGTAGGAGATCCTTTTAAACTGTTTCTTGAGGAAGCCCTTGCACAACAAAGGAACAAAATGATGGAAAAATTTGCATAGATCCTTAAGTAGCTATCGACAGGAGACTCATCTTCTTCAAGAAACCATGCAACCCCCTTCAAGGTACAAGTAAATTTTTATATTCCATTATTTGAAGGATTGATAGATTCAAATATTGTAGATAAATGGTTTAATCTTCTCGAAAGGTATTTTTCAGTCCACAATGATGCAGGAGCATCTCTCACAGTAAGCGAGCCAGCGCGGAATGCAATGGACAGCTGGACAAGCACCAACACAAATTTTTGAGTTTTCCCTTGAAGTTGATGCGCCAAATATAAATGAGATCATTTAATGAAGGTGCCTTGGTATAATGTAATCATACCTTGAGCGCCCCACTCTCATTTGAAGTAGATGGAGGCATTTATAGTAGTTAATGCAGGTAGATAGGAATTTAATTCTAGATTAGACTGTTTGAGAGCGAAAGAGGGAAACAGGATATAGACACCCTCATTGTTGCATTGTTACATTATTCAGGAATAGTTAGAAGCAGGAAGAGTATAGAAGAGAAGTAGAGAGCTGTAGAAGAACACCCATGTATAGATCTTGAATTAATAGAAGAAATTGATTCAGATTCATGGTTTTTTGTTATTCTCTGTGTATGTATGTTTGAATGCTATGCTCATGAATGTTTGTTTCCTGTTATACATATGCTTTGATATGCTATGTATATGATCTCATGTGTTGAGATTGAAGTCCGAAGGGTAGAGAGAATTAGTTTCAATTGTTTCTCTATTTGAGCCAAAGTTCTTGCAATGAGTGCAGTTGAAATCGTCCGCAAGGAGTGCGTTGACGGAGGGTTCAGATAGATTAACTTTTGTTCTAAATACCAGAAGGGAAGTTGGGCACAGGAGCTATGCAAGGAGTGCACAGGCCAAGTGAAGACTCAGAATTGTGAATCTGAGTGAAGAATTCACAGACTGCTACTGCAGGTGGGCGCAGAGTCGAGAAGCTCTCAGATACTTTGAAAATATCTGAAGATTTCCACAAGGAGTGCGTGCAAGGACCCTCTTTGAGGTTGAAAGTTGTGTGGAAGATCAGGAGGGATAAAGCTTTTAAGCTCATCTAAGAGAAGCACTGGAATTTTGTGTTGTGGAGTGTATAAACCAGGCGTTGCACAGTTGCACTACAGGAAGACAAATTCCACGGAGGAATACTTGGTCATTTTCAAGGAGTCGCCAAAGGGAGGAAATCGACGGTCAAGATCTTATGGAGAGGATTTGTGAAATCTCGTCAGTCGTTGGATCTGCCAAAGAAGCAAGGAGGTTACGACCGCGTTCTGAGTTCAAGCTCCAGGAGTTGTGAGTCGTTGGATCATTGATCAGTTATCTGTCAGTTGTCGAATTGAACAGGAGCTGTACGAGGCTTACCATCAAGATTTGGAAGATCGGTAGTCCTGTGGTCGAATTTTTTTCGACATTTGAAACCCTGAAGTCCCAGGAAGATCTGGACCATCCATTAGTTGGGACACGTGGCAGAGATCGAAGGTGTCGAGAGTCGGGATATTCGGCATTAGGAAATCAGAGTTCCTAAGGACAAGAAATTTGGGACATCACAAGTCTCGAAACCCTAGAGAAATCGGGACCATCCATCAGAGGAGGACGCGTGGCAGTAATCAGCGCCATCGGGGAAAGTCCCGACAGGGAGTTGTTGATCAACGTTTGGGTCATCGAGATATAGGGGATCCTAGTGACAAGGTGTTTATGCATTTTGAAATCATGAAACTTGAAACCCCGACAAGGAGGCAGGTGTCATTGTGGGCTAGCTGTCAGTAGATTAGGTAAGGAAGAAAATTTCATTGTGTGGGGGACAACTGTCAGCCTATCGGGATTTGGAGGATCGAAAATCCCATGAGCAATTGCATTTTAGCATTGGAAACCCCAAAACCCCGATGAGGGATAAGACTGCAGTCATGGGGATAATGGTCATATGGGCAAGGATTCTAGCTAGGAGGGCTAACGCATAAAGAGCACATCGGATTTCGAGGGATCGCAAATCCTGAGGACATTTTCATTTCAACATCAGAAAGTCTGAAACCTCGATGGGAGGTATGACTGCGGTCATATAGAGGAGGTCACGTGGAACAAGGGTCTAGCCTGGAGGGATAACGAAATTTGGAGGCGCATCAGGATTCTAAAGTCCAAAACCCCGACGAGGGATATAAGGCTATGGTCTTATAGAAAGGGGTCACATGGACTAAAGGCTTAGCCAGGAAGGGCTAAGGAAGCATAGGCGCATATCATGGATCGGTAAACTAAGTTGTTTGGACATTGCAAATGCCAAAATCTCAATGGGAAGGAACCCTGATAACAGAGTAAAAGGCCAGCATTGATTTCTCGATAGAAGAAGGGGAGATCCTGTGAGAGAGTGCTGTGGGTGAGAATTTCCCGATAGGGAAATAGAAGAAACTCTCAGTTCTTCGGGCCGAGGAAGGAGGAAATATCATGTGAGCGGATGTGCCACACGGGTGCACCTATGTCAAGTGGTATCATAGATTGATTCTTGTCTGTATATCTCAGGCAGGAAGAGGTAGGAAGAGGTAAAGAGCACTCTGATACACGTCAAGTGGTATCAGATCTTAGAAAAGCTTATTTGCTTTCTGTAGCTGAAAATAAAAAAAAGGATAATTCACCATGCCGCTGAGGAGAAGGGATAGACAATCACCCGATCCAGAGGAGGAAAGGGAAACGCCCAGAGGAAGGGGTAGAGAAGTGCAAAATCCAAAGGTAGAAAGAGATCTGCATAACTTATGTGCTAGAGTTGTGGACCTGGAGATAGGAAAAAGGCACACAACTGATGTAGGATATATCACTTAGTCCGGAAATGAATATGATGCTGGACATGGAGAAGAATAAATCCCAGTAGAAGATGCAGCAAGTGAACGCTTACTTAAAGTTGTTACAAGAATGAGTTCAAAGGTAAAAATGGACATTCTAGTTTATGAGGGAAATCTGGATGTAGAAGAGCTTCTAGATTGGATTAGAGCTCTAGACACCTATTTTGACTATAAAGATATCAAAGAGGACAAGAAAGTCAGGCATGAAGAGGAAGAGGTGGAGTAACCACATGCTTCACATGTGGAAAGAATGGGCACAAGTCTTATGAGTGTCCTGATAGAAAGAAAGAGGTTGGAGAGACTCACATCACCGAGGCACAGAGGCGAGATGTTGAGGCAGAATACGATGAAGGTGGAAGATCGCTGGTGATGCAAAAAGTCCTTTTGACACTAGAGAAAGAAATGGAAAGCTCAGCCCAAAGAAACAACCTTTTTAGGACTGCTTGCAAGACCAAGGATAAAGTGTGCAAGGTCATTGTGGACAGCGGTAGCACGGACAATCTCATTTCAACCGAGATGGTAGAAAAGTTGGAGTTGGAGACAACTGATCATCTAAGTCCATATAAAGTTTCGTGGCTACAAAAAGGACATCAGGTAAATGACACCAAACAATGTTTAGTTGAATTTAAGATAGGAGGATATAATGATAAGATTTTATGTGATGTTATTCTTATGGATGTTTTTCATCTATTGCTGGGTAGACCATGGCTTTATGATAGAAATGTGATTCATGATGGGAGGATGAACACATACACCCTGGAGAAGAATGGGAGAAATCATATGTTGCATACAATTGAGGATAAGGAGGTGAAGCCGGAAGTGAGTAACACTGTACTTCTCATGAGTGGGAAGGAACTTCTTACAGAGGTTAAGAAGAAGGAGGAACCACAATTCTTTATGGTCAAAAAACCGAAGATTGTTCTGACTAGCACAAGAGTGGACGATCTACCAGAAGAAGTTCAGGGACTACTGGAAGAATTTGCTGATATAGTAGTGGACGAATTACCTCGTTCGTTGCCACCAATGAAAAGTGTGAGTCATCACATTGATCTCATACCAAGAGATAATTTGCCAAACAAATCTGCGTACAGATTGATGCCACAGGAGAATGAAGAGGTCAAAAGACAAGTCTAGGATTTGTTGGACAAAGGTTTGGTCAGGGAAAGCTTGAGTCCATGTGTTGTTCTGACAGTACTCAGTCCGAAGAAAGACGGAGGCTGGAGGATGTGCACTGATTCAAGGGTGATTAATAAGATAACTATTAGGTATAGATTCCCATTTCCAAGAATGGATGATTTGATGGATTGCTTAAGTGGATAACTTTTTTTTCAAAGATTGATTTGAAGAGTGGATATCTCCAGATTCGCATGAGAGAAGGTGATGAATGGAAAATAACATTCAAAACAAACGAAGGTTTGTATGAATGGATTGTTATGTCATTTGGCTTAACAAATGCGCCAAGTACCTTTATGAGGTTGATGAATGAAGTCCTGAAAGATTTCATCGGAAAATTTGTTATTGTATATCTGTATGACATACTGATTTTCAATAAAACAAAGATAGAGCATCTGAAGCACTTATCTATTGTGATGAAAAGATTATAGCAGGAGAAGTTGTTGATAAACATGAAGAAATCCTCATTTATGAAGACAGAACTCATTTATTTGGGGTTTGTTATTTCGGCAAATGAGTTGAGGATGGATCCAGATAAGGTGGAGGTAATCAAGAATTGGCCATCACTGAGGAACATATTTGAGGTGAGAAGCTTTCATGGATTGGCTAGTTTCTACCAAAAATTCATTAGGAATTTCAGTGGAATTAGTGTAGTAATGATGGATACAGTGAAGAAAAGACATAGATATTTTCACTGGACTGAAGAGGCTGAGAAGAGTTTCAATTTGTTGAAATGAAAGATTACGGAACAACCAATTCTGGTGTTGCCTAATTTTCAAAAGACATTTCAGGTAAAATGTGATGCAAGCAGGTTTGCAATAGGAGCAGTCTTAAGTCAAGATGACAGACCAATTGCATATTTCAGTGAGAATCTGAATGAAGCAAAGGTGTAGTATTCCACGTATGATAAGGATTTTTATGCCATCATCCAGGCACTGAAGAAATGGAGGCACTATTTGATTCCGAAGGAATTTGTTTTGTATAGTGATAACCATGCATTGTAGTTTGTGACTCAACAGGAAAAGTTGAATCATAGGCATGTTAAATGGGTTGAATACATGCAAAATTTCACTTTTGTGATAAAACATATTTTTGGTACTGCTAACAAAGTTGTTGATGCTTTGAGTAGGAAGTGTTTGCTGTTGCAAGAGTTCAAAGTCAAGACGTTAGGTTTTCATGATCTCAGAGACATTTACACAGATGATCCGAACTTTAAGGAAGCATATGAAGCAGCTGAGAATCTAGTTCTTAGAGGTAGCAACCAATGGGTTGAATACATGATCTAGGAAGGATTGTTGTTCAGAGGCAATCAACTGTGTATTCCAAATTGTTCCATGAGGGAGAATCTGTTGAAGGAAAAACACAGTGGAGGATTGGCTGGACACTTCGGTCATGACAAAACATTCGCAAAGCTGAGCGAGTCATACTTTTGGCCAGGAATGCGAGCTAAGGTCAAGAGGTATGTGGAAAGATGCAAAATTTGCCAGCATTCAAAGGGAAGGAAGCAGAATGCGGGTTTTTATCAACCATTTCCCATACCTGAGAGGCCGTGGGATGAGATTAGCATGGATTTCATATTGGGATTGCCAAGGACAAAAAGAGGATCAAGGACAAAAAGAGGATTTGATTCGATCTTTGTGGTAGTGGATAGATTTTCTAAGATGGCACATTTTATCCCATGTCAGAAAACCAGTGACGTGACACACGTCGCGAATCTGTTTTTCAAAGAAGTCATTCGACTTCACGGCTTACCAAGGAGTATTGTTTCAGACAGAGATACAAGGTTCATAGGGCACTTTTGGAGGACATTATGGAAGAAGTTGGGGACTAACTTGTTGTTTAGTTCAGCTTATCTTCCTCATATTGATGGACAAACAGAAGTGGTGAACAAAAGTCTAGGAGACTTGTTGAGGAGCTTGGTGGCAGAGCACCACAGCAGTTGGGACAACACATTGTCGCAGGCAGAGTTTGCGTATAACGACTCAGTGAATCGGAGCATAGGCCAGAGTCCATTCCAGATTGTATATGGCACACAGACGAGGGGAGTTTTTGAATTGAGAAATTCAGAATAGACTACTACTAGGAGCGCTAGTGCAGAATAATTCGCTGAGGCGATGAATGAACTTCACAGCTGGGTGAAGGAGTGATTGCAGAATTCAAGTCAGGAGTATAAGTGGAGAGCAAATCAGCATCAAAGACAACTTCAGTTTGAGGTTTGTGACTTGATTCTAGCATAGTTGAGAAGAGAAAGTTTCCCGAGATGAACATATAATAAATTGAAGATGAAGAAAATCGGACCATGCAAGGTCTTGAAGAAAATGGGAGAAAATGCTTATGAGATTAAATTACCTGATGGGATCAGAATTTCTCCGATATTCAATGTCTCAGACTTGTACCCATACAACGCTAGAGAAGTAGGAGAAGAAGGTGAACAGTCAGAGGTTCAGTGGTAGAAACAGATGCTAGTTGCATAGAGGCCACAGAAAGAACAGATACTGGATAAAGGAGTGGGTAAGAAGACCAGAAGGAAAGAATACTTTGAATATTTGGTCAAGTGGAAGGGCCACCCAGTTGAAGATGCCAGCTGGGAGACTGAAGTGGATATTCTGAAGCATGGACAGACTGTGCAGGAGCTCATGGATAGGAGCCCATGAAGATTTTCAAGCCAGGGAGTATGATGCAAGAGAATCTCTCACAGCTAGTGAGCCAACGCGGAATGCAATGGACAGCTGGACAAGCACCAACACAAATTTTTGAATTTTCCCTTGAAGTTGATGCGCCAAATATAAATGAGATCATTTAATGAAGGCACCTTGGTATAATGTAATCAAACCTTGAGTGCCCTGCTCTCGTCTGAAGTAGATGGAGGCATTTATAGTAGTTAATGCAGGTAGAAAGGAATTTAATTCTAGATTAGACTATTTGAGAGCGAAAGAGGGAAACGAGATATAGACATCCTCATTGTTGCATTGTAACATTATTCAGGAATAGTTAGAAGCAGGAAGAGTATAGAAGAGAAGCAAAGAGCTGTAGAAGAACACCCATGTATAGATATTGAATTAATAGAAGAAATTGATTCAGATTCATGGTTTTGTGTTATTCTCTGTGTATGTATGTTTGAATTCTATGCTCATGAATGTTTGTTTTCTGTTATACATATGCTTTGATATGATGTGTATATGATCTCATGTGTTGAGATTGAAGTCCGAAGGGTAGAGAGAATTAGTTTCAATTGTTTCTCTATTTGAGCCAAAGTTCCTGCAAAGAGTGCAGTTGAAATCGTTCGCAAGGAGTGTGTTGACGGAGGGTTCAGATAGATTAACTTTTTGTTCTAAATACCCAGAAGGGAAGTTGGGCATAGGAACCATGCAAGGAGTGCGCAGGCCAAGTGAAGACTCAAAATTGTGAATCTGAGTGAAGAATTCACAGAATGCTGTTGCAGGTGGGCGCAGAGTCGAGAAGTTCTCAGATACTTTGAAAATATCTAAAGATTGCCGCAAGGAGTGCGTTCAAGGACCCTCTTTGAGGTTGAAAGTTGTGTGGAAGATCAGGAGGGATAATGATTTTAAGCTCGTCGAAGAGAAGCACTGGAAGTTTGTGTTGTGGAGTGTATAAACCAGGCATTGCACAGTTGCACCGCAGGAAGACAAATTTCGTGGAGGAATACTTGGTCATTTTCAAGGAGTTGCCAAAGGGAGGAAATCGACGGTCAGAATCTTGTGGAGAGGATTTGTGAAATCCCATCAACTGTTGGATCTACCAAAGAAGCAAGGAGGTTACGACTGCGTTTGGATTTCAAGCTCCAGGAGTCGTGAGTCATTGGATCATTGATCAGTTATCTGTCAGTCGTCGGATCGGACAGGAGTTGTACGAGGTTTACCATCGGGATTCAGAAGATCGCTAGTCCTATGGTTGAATGTTTTTCGACATTTGAAACCCTAAAGTATCGCGAAGATCTGGACCATCCCTTAGTTGGGACACGTGGCGGAGATCGAAGGTGTTGGGAGTCGGGATATTCGGCATCGGGAAATCGGAATTCCCGAGGACAAGAAAGTTGGGACATCACAAGTCTCAAAACCCTGGAGAAATTGAGACCATCCATCAGAGGAGGATGTGTGGCAGTAATCGGTGCCATTGGGGAAAGTCCCAACAGGGAGTTGTTGATCGATGTTTGGGTCATCGGGATATCGAGGATCCTGGTGACAAGGTGTTTATGCATTTTGAAATCGTGAAACTCAAAACCTCGATAAGGAGGCAGGTGTCATTGTGGGTCAGCTGTCAGCAGATTAGAGAAGGAAGAAAGCTCTGTTGTGTGGGGGACAACTGTCAGCCTATCGAGATTTGGAGGATCGGAAATCTCGTGAGCAATTGCATTTTAGCATTGGAAACCCCGAAACCACGATGAGGGATAAGATTACGGTCACGGGGATAGTGGTCATATGGGCAAGGATTCTAGCTAGGAGGGCTAACGCATAAAGAGCACGTCGGATTTCGAGGGATTGCGAATCCTAAGGATGTTTTCATTTCAACATCAGAAATTCTGAAACCCCGATGGGAGGTATGATTGCGGTCATATAGAGGAGGTCACGTGGAACAAGGGTCTATTCTGGAGGGCTAATGGAAGTTGGAAGCGCATCGGGATTTTGAAGTCCAAAACCCCAATGAGGGATATAAGGCTGTGGTCTTATAGAAAGGGGTCACATGGACTAAAGGCTTAGCCAGGAAGGGCTAAGGCAGCAAAGGAGCATATCGGGGATCGGTAAACTAAGTTGTTTGGACATTGCAAGTGCCAAAATCCCGATGGGAAGGAACCTCGATAACAAAGTAAAAGGCCAACATTTATTTCCTGATAGAAGAAGGGGAGATCCCATGAGAGAGTGTTGTGGGTGAGAATTTCCCGATAGGGAAATAGAAGAACCTCTCAGTTCTTCGGGCCGAGGAAGGAAGAAAGATCCTGTGAGTAGATGTGCCACGTGGGCGCACCTGTGTCACACAATTTTTCCGATAGGGAAAATATTACTTTTTCACTCCTCAAGGACACCCCCCATCTTAAGGAATGGTGGGATACTTACTCTGAGAAAAGGGCTAGAGAGGAATCTACAATATTTGTGGTCACCCCCACATGGGATTGTTGGTGGAGCTTAATTATATTCTTGATTCATAGGTCTTTGTTTTCATCTGTGTTTATACCCCATGGAGACTTTACACCCCAGAAGAATGTACACT
>CBVK0100320464.1:0-10360 GCA_900067695.1 Picea abies
AAGCTTGAGGCAAAATACAATAAGTGTACCTTTATTGGATACAATGTTAATGATTTTGGTTGTCGCTTATGGGATTATGAAAACTGCAAAATGATTAGGAGTACATATTTCATATTCAATGAGAAGGTGATGTAAAAAGATTAGTTGCAGGGAAAGAAACAAGAAAAAGAAAAACTAGAATACACAGTGCTTGATGAGATCACTGAAAAATAAATTCCAAAGGTACTAGAAAATAAAAATGTACAACAACATGAGGAACATGTACCTCAAACTCTTGCAAGTGTTGTTAGAAGATCTATCGGGTTAAGTAGACCCCCTGAATGATAGTCTCCTTCATTGTATTATTTATTGTTGATTGATTCTAGTGAACCAAAATGTTATGAAGAGGCAATGTCGATAGACACTAAAAAGAAGTGGGAGAAAGGTATGAAAGAAGAAATGGATTCCCTGGTAAATAACCAAACTTGGGACTTGGTTTAGTTTCCTGCAAGAAAAAGAGCATTGCAGAATAAATGGGTTTACAAGATGAAGGAGGAAGATGGTGGAAAAAACGGTACAAGGCTAGACTTGTTGTAAAGGGGTTTGCACAGAAGAAAGGTATAGATTTTGATGAAATATTTTCTCTTTTTGTTAAAATGACTTCAATTAGGAATATTTTAAGTCTTGTGACAGTAGAAGATTTACATCTTGAACAATTAGATGTAAAACCAACTTTTCTCCATGGTGATTTGGAGGAAGATATTTATAGACAACAACCACATGAGGGGTATGAGGTCAAACATAAGGAAAATTTGGTATGTAGGATTAAGAAGAGATTGTATGGCCTAAAGAAAGCTCCGATGCAGTGGTATTTGAAGTTTGACAGGTTTATGATAGAACAAGGTTATAGTAAATTTCATTATGATCACTTTGTTTATTTTAAAAAACTAGAAAATGGAAGCTATATTATCTTGATATTGTATGTGGATGACATGCTTATTGCAGGGTCTAATATGCAGGATATAAATGTGCTCAAGAAAAAATTATCTCATTCATTTGTGATGAATGATTTGGGTGCTGAAAAACAAATCCTTGGTATGAGAATAACAAGAGATAAGAAAAATCGCAATTTGACATTGTCTCAGGGTGAGTACATAAAGAAGGTGTTGGAGAGGTTTAGAATGCAGAATGAAAAACTAGTTAGTACACCTTTGGCCAACCATTTCAAATTAACCAAAGAAATGTGTCCCAAGACATAGGAGAAGATACAATACATGTCTAGTGTCCCTTATTCATCAACAATATGCAACTTGATTAATGTGATGGTTCACAAGACCATATATTGCACATGTAGTGGGAGTTGTTAGAAGGTATATGAAAAATCTAGGTAAAAACATTGGAAGGAAGTAAAGTGGATTCTCAAGTATTTGAAAGGTACTGCTACTCATGCATTGTGTTTTGGAGGTTCAAACATTGTTCTACAAGTATATGTTGATTTAGATATGGCAGGTGATAAACATAGCAGGAGGAGCACCATAGGGTATGTTTTTACTTTAGGTGGAACAACAATAAGTTGGATTTCAAAATTGCAAAAGGTTGTTTCACTTTCAACAATAGAAGAAGAGTATTTTGCTTCTACAGAGGCTAGTAAAGAAATGATTTGGCTACATAGGTTTATGGAGGAATTGGGAAAGAAGCAGGAAAATAATAGGTTGTACTATGATAGTGAGAGTGCCATTAATCTTGCAAAGAAATCAACCTTCCATTCGAAGACTAAGCATATACAACTCAGGTATCATTTCATACGATCTATCTTGGAAGATGGAAATTTGAAGTTGGAAAAGATACATACTAGCCAGAATGTTGCAGACATGTTAACAAAGGGAGTAACCAGGGATAAACTGAGTTCTTGCTCAGTTTATGTTGAAATTAAAGAATGAAGGTGAATATGAGAAATTTTCCAGGTCCAACAAGGATCATTGTCCAGTAGATATAACAATGGTGGAGTTTTTGAGATCAGTGTCCAAGTGGGAGATTGTTGGTTGTGGAGCTTGGTTATATTCTTGATTCATAGGTCTTTGTTTTCAGCCATGTTTATACCCCATGAAGACTATACACCCCGAAATATTATACAACCCTCTGTGTGAGGGGGTTGCAGGGGGGAATTCCCCCCCCAGTGAGGTCCAAGAGGCTCACCCCCTTGGCTGGGGGGTCCAAGGGCAAGCGGGCCCCCAAAAGAAAAATGCCTTGTAATGTATATTATCATTTCATAGTAAATTTGGACCGTTCATTATAAGGTCACAGGTATGATGGTAGAATTTCTGTTATGGATTTTCACCCTAGAAGGAAACCCTTTTTTATGAGGGAATTGTATTACGATTGTGTATCATTTAATATAGTATTTTGAGAGAGGATATTGTGAGAGAAAGAAGAGGAAGTTGAAATGAGTGTGTTGTAGGTTGTATCCCTTCATTTGTTGGATAATAAAAGGAAGGGTATGACAATTTTTCTAGTGGACATAGCCCACACTGGGTGAACCATGTATATCTGTGTCTCTAGTGTATTGTGTATCTTTTGTGTTTTATTTCCACATTTGTTTTTATTTTATTGCTTTGCGATCATGTTCTTCTAATAAATATTCTTTCAAGGATTCCATTAAATAACAATACTACCCTGTTGGAAGCTATGAGGACCAATACACAAGATGGACCATACTACGTTAGGAAAGGGACCAAACAATACCATATTTCACCAATATTTTTCATAACCTGTGCACCAAATTGGGTAACAAAGAATCTGAATGACATCTAGTGCTCAAATACCACGACTATCTACATAGATACATTCAAATATAAATGGATTTTATAGACATCTCATCATTAGGTGCGACTTATAGATATGCTGTCAAGATTGAGTAGAAATTTAAGAAGAAGAGAAGAGAGTTTGGATCTACAAACTCCTCATAACCAAAGCAGGGAAAAGGTGGTCCCAACCCAAAAAACAAGGGATGAAGAAAAGATGGCCACTCTGAGGACAAATATTCCAATATATAACCCAAGAAGGGTAATGCGAAGTCAAAGAAGGACATGGGAAAGTGGTGTGAATACCATAAAATACCTTGGAATAACACCGAAGAATGTCTCTCCAAGCAGTCACTGGTGGCCGAGCTGAAAGCTTCCGAGTCAGAGGCAGATTTTGACTCTGAATCAAATCTAGAAGGAGGCAAGTGGATTAGTGATGTTGAACCTAGTGCCAATGTCGCTACCACCAAAGTCCAACCAAACAAGCTATAAGAACCATAGGAAGAGGAACACATTTTTCACTCACAGATGTGGTTAAAGGGGGATCTGCTTCATTTCATTGTCGATAGCAGTAGTAATAATAACCTGGTCTCAGCAGAGGTCGTCAAGAAGCTAGACCTACCGATGAGACAACACTCGAAACCCTACACCATCAGTTGGCTTCTCCAAGGAAGAGATCTCTGTGTCAACCGATTCCCTACAACATCAATCCCTTCAAAGACGAGGTATTGTGTGATATTGCTCCCCTTGAAGTTTGTTATGTTATTTTAGGTGAACCATATTTGTGGAAGTGACATGTTGTGTATGATTCTAGACCCTGCAGTGTTATTATTACTTTGGGTAGACAATTGTATAGAATACCAGAGGTGGCGCTGCCTACTTCTATTTCTTTAATCTCTGCTAATCAATGAAGTAAGGTCATTTCATAGACTGAGAAGTTCGCCTTCTTTGTGATCCATGCTCACAGTAAGAAGAAAGTCGTCGCCACATATGTGACCTCTACACATAGCCTCTCTTTTCAGTAGAATCAAGTGGATGGGATCGTGGAAGAGTACAAAGACATCTTCTCCTCACCCACCACGGTACTGACACACTGCCAAGTCAAGCATCCAATTGTTCTAACCCTCAGTGAACCTCTTCCTAATGAACCATTATATCATCACTCGCTAATGGAAAATGATGAAAAAAAGCATCAGATCCAAGAGATACTTCAAAATAGGCACATCAAACCTATATCCTCCCCTTGCGGAAGCCCAGTTGTACTTGTGCAGAAGAAATATAGGACTTGGTGGATCTACATTGATTACAGAGTATTAAACAAAATCATAGTCAAGAACCAATACCCCATTCCCCGAATTGATGACCTTCTTGACCAACTCAAGGGGGAAAATTTCTTCAGCAAGATTGACCTAAAGTCTAGCTACCACTAGGTTCCCATTGAACCAAATGATGTATGGAAGACAACTTTGAAATATAAAGAAGGTATCTTCAAATGGCTAGTCATGCCCTTTGGCTTAAAAAATGCACCAACAACTTTCATGAGGTTGATGGATGATGTATTGAGACCCTTCACCAACTCTTTTGTGGTATAATATCCAGATGACATCCTCATCTTCAATAGAACTTGAGAGGAGCACATGCAACATATTCAACATGTTTTGAGCACTCTACGACAACACAAGCTATATGCCCACTTGGAAAAATGTTGCTTTGGCATAAACATGGTCCAATACTTGGGATACATTGTTGATGAACATGGGGTACATGTGGATCCAACTAAGATCTAATTCATCTTTGACTGGTCATCCCTGGCTACACTAACTGAGCTTCACATCTTCTTGGTACTTTCCAACTTCTACCAATGGTTCATGTCGAGATTCTCCCATATTGCATGGACCCTCAACCAAGTGACCAAGGGTGGTGGAAAGGAAAATTTCACATGGGAGAAGGCACAACAATGAGAATTTGATGATATGAAGCATCACTTGTGCTCATCTCCAGTACTCTCCTTACCTGATCCACAACAATCATTCGATATTGAGACTGATGCATCCGACTATGTTGTAGGTGAAATTATCACTCAACATGGTCATCCAGTAGCATACCATAGTGAGACACTCTTAGATACCATCCGAAAATACCCCACCTATGACAAGGAAATGTATTCTATTGTGCAAGCCTTCTTTCAATAGAAACATTACATTCTAGTAAAGGAGACAATCATCCACACTGATCATAAGCCTTTGCGGTTCATACAAACACAGGGGAATTTGCAAAATGACTTCCATCAAAAGTGGTCCACATACCTGTAGCAATTCCATATCAACATCAAGTATAAGACATGGAGCACAAACCATGTCTCTGAAATCCTTATTTAACCTCTTGTTGCTACACTAACCACCATGCTTGATTCCTATGGGCATGAGGCATGTAAGTGGCCCCAACTTTATCAACGAGATATTGACTTCTCCACCACCTATCAACTCTTGGGTACATGCGGGAATGTGACTGATTTTAACATTTAGGATGGACTGTTATTCCATCTGGGCCACCTCTCTATTCCCGTAAACAAGCATGCAAAGCTAATTTGGGAGGCTCACTACAGTCAGATGTCAGGACATTTTTGCGTGGAGAAAACTGTGGCCATTCTACATAAACATTTTTGTTGGCCAAAAATTTGATAGGACGTCAGCAAGTATATCATATCTTGCACTATCTGTTCCATTTCCAAGCCAACCATCAAGAAGTAAGGATTATGAACCCCTCTTCCTACTCTCGAGAGGCCTTCATAATCTATATCAATGGATTACATGTTTGTCCTTCCATCCACCAAGCAAGGAAATGATTACATATTTGTGGTGGTTGATCAGTTTTTGAAGATGGCTATTCTCATAGCCTGCAAGAAGAGCATCATAGCGACAGATACTACCAAGCTCTTCTTCAAACGAGTGTGGTTCCATTTTGGGATACCACAGACCATCATCTCAGATCGAGACAACATGTTCCTTATCACATTTTGGTCAAGTGTCTAGTCATTGTTGGACACCAAGCTCATTAAATCCATTGCCTTCCACCCTCAAACCGATGTCCAAACAGAGGTCGTGAATCAGGTTATTGTGCACATCTTGTGCATGTATAACTCTAAGCATTTGCGTACATGAAATGAGAGTCTTCCCTATGTTCAACAAAGCTACAACAGGGTTCTCCATAGCTCCACTAGCCATAGCCCATTTCAAGTGGGGATGGGATTCCAAGCCTTGGGTTCCATTGATGTTGCACTACCTCTTGCAAGCACACAGGAAAAAACTTCCCATGTTCAGTCTGAGGTCAAAAAATCCACCATATTCATTAAGAAAATTCAACACATCCACCAACAGGTCTATGAGATTTTGTAGAAAGCCAATGTTAAGTACAATCAATGTCATGATCAACACCGGGTACCGCAAAATTTTTAGGTGGGAGACAAGGTATGGTTACATTTTCAGAAAGAGCGCCTTACAGGGCCCCATCGAAAGCTCTGTCCACTTCGCTATGGGCCTTACACCATCACCAAGGCTATGGGTGACAATGCATTTGAGCTCAACACTCCCCCCTTCCTTGGCTTGCACCTAGTCTTCAACGTGGACCTCCTCCGACCATATTTTCCACCATTATTGGACACCTCGGAGATCATAGAATAATTGACACCAACAAAGCTCAACCTTGACTGCATGGAACATGCACCCACTAATAAGATAGTGGAAACACAGGTCAAGGGAACTCAGTAGCAGAGGATCTAACTTTATTGGGTTGTCAAGGCAGGGCATCTCCTACACCAAGACAAGTGGCTCACTTAGGGCCAAATTCAACAAAAGTTTTCTCACCTGATGGGGGAACTCAATGCAATGGATACCATTTCTTCTTAAGGGGGGAGGAATGATCCAGGTGGATATTGGTCACCACCCACCTATTCCAACTGGATCCTCTTGACAAATTTTAGTTAAACACGTTTCTCTGTAATGATGAAATTTATTGTAATTATGGGTTCTGCACTTCTCGGGCTATCCTGAAGCCCTACAAAGCATCCAGGTGGAATTTTTTGGCCGGCGACCTATTCCAACTAGAATATTTTGGAAGTTTTCATGTCAGTACATCTTTATGTACTTCCAAGGTCGTTTTGGGGCCCTAAACAATGTTCATTTTGGCTTGCCATTGTCAAAATGTAGATGAAGTCAAAGTTTGATGACATAATGTGTCTTTCTCGAAAATACCTTTCCAATGAGATATCACATGCCTAAAACAAAGGTCGTATGCAAACGTTACGACCCCGAGAAGCTGAGGTACCAACTTATGCATCAAGGCCCACATAACTTTTGGTGTTTCATTTCCTAGGGTTAGGTTTTTGGATTTCTAGGGTTTTTGAATTCATGAGTAATGTTAAAAAGGCTTCTAGAGACTCATTGTAATTATTCTTCTGAGACAAATGCACATAGCAGCCACATCTCTTCTCAGATATAGCAACCACACCATTCGACCAAGTTATTTTTAGCTCTGCAATTTTATAGTTTCAACTTATTTTGTTTATTCAATAGAATTTGTTGTTCACTGGATATTGTTTTTTGGTTCTCCACTTCTCTGTGTTATTGTATTCAATATATTATTCATTTCATCCCGCTCATAAATCTATATCACATAGTACATTTTCAAATAATAAAAGGTCCAGTGATTGAAGAGATTCACTTTGGGCTATGGTAAAGTAGCCATCATAGCTTCTTAATCATAGAGATTGATAGATTCAAATAATCAACAACAAAAATGGCCTCATTCACTTTGGGCATCCCAAATCCCCTTGCAACTTTTAGTTTTCACAAGCACCAACCTACCTTGAAGTTGGACAATGTATTCACCATAATCAAGGTATATTTGCATAAGTTTACTTGTGTTTCTCTGTAAATGTGTAAACGTATGCATTTTCGGTAGAAGTCGACACCTTCTATTTTTTGTTTGCATTGTTAAATTTAATTAGGGTGGAGTTACAAGAAACCCTGTAAGGTCTAGTTTTGTCTTAAAATGGCTTGAGTTGAGGAACTGTTAGAGTTATTGAACACTCTAATCCTCTCTTTTGTGGGAAATACAATCACCAATGGAAAAACAACTCTACAAATTGTTGTGACCTGCTTGTATGTTTCATAAACCAAAGAAACACTACTACAAACTTGGACTTGACTTATTAACAATGCACTTGAGCAAAAGAATCTTCAACAACATTTTGAACCAATCCTTGTTCAGAACCCTATTTTAGAATATGATGAGGATGATGAGGTTGATTTAGGCCAACAACTAATGTAGAAGAAACTCAATGAGACAACTCTAGATTTATGTACAAATGGTGTTCAACTTTCTCTCTCCAAGCTGATCATCATACCTTGGGAAGAAGTTAAGCACAACAAGAACAAAACCAATATCGGATATGAAAAGGATGTCACCTTTCATAATCTGAATTACAACAAATTGATCCGAATTTAGAGTGTTGGACTCCTTCAAGAAAGTTCAGATTCCCCTGCTCCAGTTCAAGAGCATATTCCAATATTGCAACATTATCAATGAGTTGGCCACGTGGAATATCAATGTTTCGATATTCATCCTTGTGAGCATTGTGGAAAGAAGAATCATCCTTCAAACATATTCTTTAACAACAGGAAACTTGCAAGAGTAAAAAACCACTATGGGTGGATTCCTTCTTGGCGATGGTCATCAATAGCCAAGAAGATATCTCAGTCATACCAACAAATTCACTCTCGAGTATTGACACATATTTTAGTGAAAGGATTTTCATCTTCTCACCTTGTACCTGATAGGGGGGAACAACATCAACAATCGACAGTTAGGCTTCAAGTTTCGAAGTCTTATCAATTGAGTAGTGACAAGCGGGCATGATTGGTTTGTGGTTTTCCTTAAACCACTACTTAGTAGAAGGCCTACAACTTCTTCTAGACAATGCTTTGTTGTTTCCATTAAACCTCCACTTGGTAGAATACTTTCATCTTCTTCTACATAACATTTTATGGCCATCTTCCAATACTTCCAATTAACAGAAGACATCAACTTCCAAATTCTAGCTAACTTAGGAAATGTTCCAGGAACCATTGATTTTAGAGCAAGGTTCCAGAGTTGGTGGTCATCCTTAAACCACCAGATTGGTTTTTGGTCTTCCTTAAGCCACCATCACCATTTAGTAGAAGACATCAGCTTATGCTAACCATTCAGTTTGTGGTCATCCAAAAACCACCAGATTCAGAGAGCATGTTTAGCCATCAACAAATGAACATGTCCATATTTCAGTTGCCCACTTTAATATATCATCTCTCACCTTGGACTCACATACACCCCATCAGATTAAGGGGGGGAGGTGTTGGTAACGTAATTCGTTAGGGTTATGAACTTGACGAATATGAATAATAAAGTTATTGTAACAACCATAGGGAGTCCAAGAGACCTTGGAAGATGAATCCAAAGGTCATCAAAATTGTATTTATAGATGTATCATATTGATTAATATATGCAACTAACACTTATCTTGTTTTCACGTTCCAACATAAAGAATCCTTAGGACCTTGAAAACCATAACTTCTATAACACAAACAACAAAATTCATACATAATTCACAATAATAGGAATTTGGAAATTCTGCTAGCACAATACTTAAACATGAGTAGTACTCTCACTTGATTAAAAAAAAAATATGGGGCCTACTAATACTATTATGGGAGACCTAGCTCAAAATATTTCTTGCACGAAATTGATCCCCATGGAGATACTCTCCAACAACCTTTTTTGGGTGGACCCACCAGTACAATTGCTTGTGACCCATCTCCACATATTCCTCTTGAGATATTGCTTGTGTTGGGATATCTCTTAGATAACCTCTCTGGTGGACCCTGTGGTCCCATAACACACCTATAACAAGTCATCCATGGAGTAATTAAAGAAAATGGTTCAATATCTATCCCAGTCAATCAACACTCTCACCTAGTCACTCAATGCACTGGAGACTAACATGTCTTCCCTTAATGTGCAAGTCAACCTTTGTTTTGATAAGATTGAGAATCTAGAAGGTAAGCATGGTGAGGGTAGCAATTTCTTAGGTAAAGGCTCTCATAAGGGTAAGGCTCACATTGATGAGGAAAAAAGTTACAATAGTGACCACTCCTTTTCTGATTGTTCTCACAATATGATGCCTCATTTCCCTAAACTTGATTTGAATAAATTGGATGGGTTGGATTCGATAGGTTTAATTGACCAATTGGAACACTACTTTTCCCTTCATACCATAGTGGATGACATATTGAAACTTTGAATCTGTATGTGACAATTGCAATAATTGCATTCATTAGGTGTAATTACAAACTTACAAATTAAAAAAATGGAGTACTTGATGAGTCGACAAAGCAATGTCCTATTTCAACCATCATCAATTAATTCATCATCAATTAATTTTTGTCCAAGATTTTCACCAATGAACTAAAAACACTTTGCTCAAAAATCTAAATTTCTAATAGAGAAAAAATATATTAAACTTTTTTTCCATGTTATACACTTAC
>CBVK0100320539.1:0-11647 GCA_900067695.1 Picea abies
GGTTCATTGCAGGGTTTTCAAGAATAGCTCACCCCATCACTTCCTTGCAAAGGAAGGGGAATAAAAATAAGTTTCCATGGACAAAAGAATGTGAAAAGAGCTTCCAAAAATTGAAACAATTGTTAACCAGGGATCCAATTCTGAATATCACATATCCAAATGAATATTTTTTTGTTTGCACAGACGCATGCAAAGAAGGACTAGGAGGATTCCTCAACTAGAATGGGTTTGTGATATGTTTTGAATCTAGGAAATGGAAAGGGCATAAAAGGCTCTATGCCACTCACGATTTGGAGTTGGCAACCATAGTGCATGCTTTGAAAATGGAGGAACTGCCTCATGGGAAAGAGGTTTGAATTGAGGACAGACCATAATGGTATGAAGTATTTGTTTGATCAACCTACTTTGAATGCTAGGTAGAGTAGATGGTTGGAATTCCTCTATGAATATGACTTTGATATCAAGCATATCAAAGGAAAGGAGAACAAAGTGGCTGATGCACTCAGCAGAAGAGTGCATGATCTACATGCTACAACCATTAGCATGTACCAGACGGATCTTAAAGACATAATTTCTGAGGCTACAAAATTTTATTTGCAGTATATGGAATTGGTTACTAAATTGCATCAAGGTAAAATGCAACAGAAAGTTGAAGATTATGAATTGGGAATTGATAGAATTCTCTTGTACAAAAATATATTTTATGTACCAAATTATCCAAAATTGAGGAGTGCAATTTTAAAAGAAATGCATAATGTGCCTTATGTTGGGCACCTTGGATATTAGAAAATAGTTTCAGCAGTCAAGAGCCATTACCATTGGCTAGGTATAAAGAAACAAATCACATAGTACATTTCCATATGTATGGAGAGTCAAAGGGTCAAAGCTGAGCATAGACACCCAACTGGGTTGCTACAACCATTAACCATCCCTGAGTGGAAGTGGGAAGTGGTGACAATAGATTTCATCACAGGATTACCCATAAAAAACAAGCAACATGATTCCATCATGGTGGTGGTAGATAAGCTCACAAAGGCCACCCATTTTATTCCATTGAAGACTACTCACAAGGAAACTAATGTTGTTGATAATTATATGAGGGAAGTAGCATGCTTGCATGGAATACCCAAGATAATTGTGTCTGACAGAGACCCAAAGTTTACCTCAAAGTTTTGGAGAGTATTATTCAAGGGGTTTGGAACGAACCTTAACTTCAACACAACTTATCATCCTGAGTCTGATGGACAAACATAAAGAGTAAATCAAGTGGTAGAAGACATGTTAAGAATGTATGTAATGGACAAACTATCTAAATGGGAATATTATCAACACTTGGTAGAATTTACCTACAACAATGGGTATCAAGCATCACTGAAGGTGAGCCCATTTGAAGCACTTTATGGAAGAAAGTGAAACACCCTAGTAAGATGGGACAACCCAACTGATAGGGAAGTAGTTGGGCCAAAGTTTCCAAGGGAAATGGAAGAGCAATTGTTAAAGATAAAGATGAATTTGAAGGCTGCCCAAGACAGGTAGAAAATCTATGCAGACAAAGGCAGAACCCATAGGGAGTTTAAAGTGGGTGATCATGTTTCCTGAAGAAGAAAGCCAATAGAAGTTCCTTGAAGCTGGGAAGTTGTTCCAAGTTGGCAGCTAGATATTGTGGACCATTTGAAATTCTAGAAAGGATTTGACCAGTAGTCTATATGCTTGCATTTCCTACATCCATGACTATTCATAATGTATTTCATGTATCATTGCTCAAGAAGTATATACCTTATGCTAATCATGTGATTTATTGGAATGTGACTCAGGTGGAGCAAGAATGTGCTTTGCAAGTGAAGCCTATTTGGATACTGGAATAGAAGAGAAAGCAACTCCAGAATTGATTCATAAATATGTAAAGGTTCAGTGGACCTGGTACGGTCCTGAGGACGCAACATAGGAGCATGAAGATTCTATGCGGGCAGAGTACCCACATCCTTTTTAATATTTTGGAAATCTTGTTGTTGTTGTGTAAATAATTTGAACTGATGAAAATGCAAAAATAAGGGGAGGGGATTGTAACACCCCAAGGCCAAGCCCCTGCTAAATTGTAATTATGTTTACAGGATGGTGAGACAAGTGTTTATAAGATGGAAGAATTATGTGTTTATTAGGCCGGAGAGCCTAGATGCTAAGTCCAATGAGCCTAATTTTGTATATGTAAATTCTCACATCATTAATAAAATTACATCGCTACGTGTAGACCGACCACGAAGAAAGAGTTATGGGGGACTAAGCTCCAATAGGTAGGGAAAGGGAAGGGTCTAAGCTATAGGGCTTACCTCTAAAGGAATAATATTATATTATTATTTCCTAGATCATGTATCATTTTTCAAGAAGTATATACCTGATGCTAATCATGTGATTGATTGGAATGTTATTCAAGTGGAGAAAGAAGGCGCTTTGCAAGTGCATCCTATGCACATACTGGACTATAAGAGAAAACAACTCTAGAATCGAGTTATAAATATTGTAAAGGTTCAGTGGAACTGGTACGGTCCTGAGGATGAAACATGGGAGCATGAAGATGCTATGCGGGCATATCACCCACATTTTTTTGAAGATTTTGGAAATCTTGCTATTGTTGTGTAAATAATTTGCACTGAGGATAGTGAAAAAATAAGGGGAGGGGATTGTAACACCCCAAGTTCAAGCCCGTGATAAATTGTAATTATGTTTATAGGCTGGTAAGCCAAGTGTTTATAAGATAGAATACTTATGCATTTAATAGGCTGAAGAGCCCAGATGTTAAGGCCATTGATCCTGATTTTGTATATGTAAATACTCACATCATTAATAAAAATTACATCACTGTGTGTACACCCTCCATGAAGAAAGAGTTATGGGGGACTAAACTCCACTAGGTAGGGAAGGGGATAAGTGTCTAGGGATAGGGGCTAAGCTAGAGGGCTTACCTCTAAAGGAATAATATTATATTATTATTTCCTAGAGGCTAAGGTTTGACATAACCATGTTGTCCTAAGTTCTTGGGGAAAGGGAACGAGTGTTAAGTGGAGTTCATGCATCTTTAGGAATACATGTGTCAACCTGAGCACATGCAGTGTTTATGTGGGAAAGTCAACTCATTGGGTGTTATCTCACCATTCTCGTGATGGTCGCCACACTGGAAGTCAACCATACTCCCCACTAATGCATGCACTGAGATAGGGAGAGCGTTGACACAGCCAACCATTTCCTCCATCGTCGATCTCTACAAATTATGAAACCCACACACCCTTTTTATGAATCTAACTATTTTTCCTATGAAGCAAAGCATGAATGAGTAGTGTTTGAGCCATATCATGCCTTAGCCTTTGCTATTTATACCCATGTTTTCTCTGGACTGGGTTTTCTTGTTGTCATTACTAGAGCCCATACCCAATTTTTGCTGCAGAGGTTACCTGCTGAACTTAGGAGATGGATAGAAGAGGGAGGTTGCCCGGCCTATGAGAAACTCTCTCGAGGTGAGAGAGTGTGCTAAGGAAGTGAGTCTCCTGGAGGGAGTCGCATAGCAGCTATAGTACTCTGAGACTTCCAGTCCAGCTTGTTGTTGAATCCTTGGAAGGGAGGTGGACAACCGATGGACTTGTGATAGTGAAGGTGTACACTCCTGGAGTGGGAAAGGCATGTGGGGAATGAGGGTCTATGGGATGTGGCCGTAAGTGGCTCATGGGAGAAAATCCTTCCTATTGATTTGTATGACTTCATGTTTTCCTTGCCAAGCCTAGGAATCCCTTGCCCAATGGAGTTTAGTCAAAGCTCAGGGGTGACCCACTACTGAGCATGATGAGCAGTGTGGTCTAAGGATGGGAGGTTCATGGAAGGTCTGCATGCATATGGTGGTCATATATTAAAATATAAGTACCAAATATCTATTCTCTATATGATGTGTATCTTGAAATCAAGTTATAATGCTATTAGAATTGTCTATATATATTGCATGTATGTTTTAAAGTTGTTTCCTCATGAATAAGTGTATGAACATAATGCTATAACTATTTAAATTTCATTAGATAGATATGTATATAAATATATATGGTATCATAGCATGAAATTTATTTGGTGGCATGGCTTGGCCTATTGGTTTAAGGTCGAGGATGTCACAAAATGGTATCATAGCAGAAAAACAAAGATACAGTTGTTTAGGTAGCGTTACCCGACAGAGGTTTTAGAGCCAGGGACTCTATAGGTGAGCGTGAAGGGAAACAAGATTGCTCGACAATCTTTTCAATTTTAGAAAGTCTGAAAAGGGATTAAAGAAGACTCGAGGGGGATACTTTTCTCAAGTAATTCAGACGAGATCGGAAAGAATAAATACAATCTTGTTGGATGTTGCTTTTGAATTTTAAAGAAAGCTTGAAAGAGAACAAAGCGTTGTCATTAGGGAGTGTCAAGGGTAAGGCCAAGAATGATGATTGGAAAAAAGAATGAGGCTTCTATATGAAATCATGAAATGACTAATCAAGGACTCCCAATCCTATAGTCAAAACTAACAGCATGGACACCAAAAAAAGGATATACCTAGGGAATCCATGTAGAGGTAGGTTCTACCACCTAATTACGACACTTATAAAGCAACAAATAGGGTTTTGTGTCAAACTTCGGTGGGGTCTACCCTATGGAAAAGAGGAAAAGAGAACAAGATTCAAAAAGTGGGAATGAAACCCTAACTTATATGCAAAAGTTGAAAAAAATGACTTTTACCAAGGGATGATGAAAATGTAACCAATCCCAAAACTAATCACCAAACCGAAAGGAGAAAAGTACCAGAATGACTAATAGATAACTCAAAAGAAAATTTGGGTAGCCACCAAGCTAGGAAAAGTGACAAAGGGGACCAAAAAGGGGTAAAAAGGGCCAAAAAAGTCTACAAATAGAAGTGGACAACTCATTTTCACCATTGCAAATTGGAAATTAACAAAAAATTAAAAAAACCCTTCGTCAAAAGAGTGAATTACAGGAGCTACGGTGGACGAAACACCCTCCTACTTGGACCAAGTAAGTAAAAAATGCTTCCTCTTGCATTCCCGTTATTCCTTTTTATGTTATTTTTAAGTTTGGGAGGGGTGCTCCCTTATAAAAGGGTCGCATCTGTGTGTACGTGGCCTATCCAAGGCCATCCCACTTATGTACTTAGGTAGATTAATAAACAACCCGCATACATACGTGACTATGTCGTAAACAACTCACTTACACCTCCCTTTGTATTGAAAAAATAAAAATGCAAGTATTAACTCCTCTCCAATTTTTAATGTGATATAACGTATGTTCACTAGAGGGAGAGAGAGCATGAGGAGATAGATATCTTGGTCGAGGATGACCCTATGGCTATTGCCTCACTTTAACAATGTGGTTTATGGAAATTCTTCCAGTGTCCATTTATGAGGGAAAAACCGAGGTTGCTTAACACTCTTGTGGAGTATTGGCATCCTGATGTAGAAGATTTCATGCTGGAGGGTCAATAACTGACCCCAACTACATAGGACATCTACTTCTTGACCGACCTCTCTAGGAGAGGGGAACCGATCAACTTTAGGACCTTTCCTCTGTGGCCATTCAACATTGAGGACTATATCAGCATGTATTGTGAGGATGGTACTAAGAAATTGGGTTTTCAAGTGTCGATTCACAAGATCACTAGCCTCTCTCTATGAGTGATCTTACTCTTGATCAAACGGATTACTAGGTCCACAACACTCCATCAGGCCTCACGCGCACATATGAAATGTGCAGTTCAATATTTGGATGAAACAATCTTTGACTGGAGTACCACCATGCTTGTATGCATGAAGAGACAACTCATAGAGTTGCATAGGCCCACCAATAAGAAATTCGGGTTTGGTGCCAAGTATTAGTCCTAGAGAGACAGTATGGTCACATTTAGCCTCCTTCCCAACAGTGAGCAGGTGGGCATTTTTACTGCCTAGACAGGGTGGAGGGAGGACTATAGAAGCCTTCGACCACAAATTCTTTTTCTTGTGGGCAAATCAGATCCTGATTATAGAGGATTATCCCTATGCAAGGATCAACTTCCTTAGAGATCCAGGCATGCCTGTGCCTCCTTGTGAAGAGCATGGCGATACAGGTAACATATATTTTTGAAGTTTATTAAATTTTTAATTTTCACATATATCCTTTTCATGTGTGTGTAGAGTACTAATTCGTGAATCTTTTATGTACATATGTGGGACCTGTTTGACTGGAAGACTTCACCAGGACTCTGCATCATCCTTGACCAGAGGTAGGACCAACAAAAATAGGAGGACCAACAGTTGGGGGAGGACCCCCAGTCGAAGAGGATGATAGAGTCTTGTGACGAGTGGAGCGGAACCTCACTGCTCTCACTCATGTTGTTCCTATGGGTAAGATCGAGGATCTCCCCCGTCTATGCAACCACACGTATTAGGGGTTCCTCGGACCTGGGTCCAATTATTCCGACGTCTTGTGAATGTTGGTGTTTACTATAGCATGGACAATAGGCTTAGACCTTAGATAACATTAGACCATTTATGTGCTGAGGGAACCTTTTTTACTATATATTTTGAGGGCATAGTGCCAATGATGTATAACGATGAATTTTGAGGCTTTCATGCCCACTTTTGTACTCATGACACTATTTTGGACACATATATATACATCTTTCTTTCTTTATGGGAAACATTTTTTTTTACAAATTTATTTACATGTGTATGTGTCTGATTTTATTTTTATATGTGAGCAACAAGCCAATATAAAACTTGATTAGCTAGAGTATCTGTTAAATAATTAAATCTCCTAGGAACATGGATATACGTAATGTAATCAAAAGATTATTCTAAGAGACGTACCCTAAGGAATCTTCAGTGGAGAATGGGATCATAGACATGGTAAACCCCATTTAATTGGGACGCAACCCATTGAGCATATAAGTAAACCCAAAGGTGAGAAATGCCATGTGACAAATCATCACGTAGAAATTATATCACTGCGCTATACTCGACAACATTTTTGGTTGCGTTTCCTAGACAAATACCTCTAGATGATAGCAATTGGCCTCCAGGTCTAAAAATCACCCAAGTTGTGGAAGCAAGCCTCCGAGTGTGTCTTCTAGCATCGTCCACGAACCCAAAGTAAACCTCTAATTCACTTGACATCTTCCACAGTGAAAAAGAAGACATAAATAACTACACATCTACAAGACAAAAAAGACAAAAAATCTATAAGAGACTACACATATATACAAAAATCCACCCAGGTGACCAACCTAAGAACAATACTTCTTAAGGTAGAGCCATTTCTAGGCTCCGCTAAAGCATTTCCCTCAAAATAAACCAGATGGTAAGTTCCCTTCTCTAAGACTTCTTTTGCAATGAAAGGTCTGAACCACATGGCTTTGAACTTTCCTGCCCCTAGGGGATATTTGACTTGATCATAGACCAGGACAAGATTGCCTTCAAAGAAAATCTGAGGGTGAACAAACCGATCATAATGACACTTGACTCGTTTCTTTGAGCCTCATTGGCCAAGGCTGCATCATGACGTTGCTCATCAAGTTGCTCGAGATATAGAAGGCGTTCCTCAAGAGGTGAAGTGTCTGACAGTAACTCCACTGCCAAATTTAAATAACGGATCCAACATTCAATAGGTAAGATTACTTTCAGCTTGTATACGAGTTGAAAATGTGAAAAAATGGTGGTAGTCTTCATAGACATTTGATAGGCCCACAACCTTGAATACAACATCAAATGTCAATTTGACTTGGTAGAATAGATCGTCCATTGAAGAATAGTCTTGAGAGAATTATTCACAGCTTCAACCTGATCATTCTCTTGCGGGTAGTAGGGTAACAAATGTTCTTATTTGAACCCAAGCTTTGATTTTAATTCAATCATCATTTTATTCTGGAAGTGACTTCCATGGTTAGTGACAATCTCTTTTGGGATATCAAACCTCACTACTATCTGATTAAAAATGAAAAGGGCAACAGTTTTTCCATCATTGCTAAATGTCGGCACAACTTCGACCCACTTCATGAGGTAGTCTACTGCTACGATGATGTAACAATGTCCCCTGGCTGAAGCTAGGTGACATGTAGTAAATTCAATCCCCCACTTGGTGAAATGACCAACAACAATGACTGGAAAAATAGGAGTAGGGTGTGCCCTCATCTTCCGACAAAATATCTAGCATGAGTAGCACTTCTTGACTGCCTCCAAACAATCCTTGATTAACGAGGGACAAAATTAACTTGCAAATAGAATCTTTTGGGCTGTTTCCAACCCAGACAAATGACCTCCACATGATCTGGTGTGACAGTCATTCAAACAAGTTCTTCTTCTTCATGTGTGAGATGTCATTGAAGAATGAAATCTACGCCTCGACAATACAAAGTGTCATTGAGTATAAGATAGTTTTGTGCTAGGTGTCGAATTCGTCGATGCTCATCGCAAGAAGCATAAGCGGGGAACTTAAAAGTATAAAGATACACAAGTGTATCTCCATACCAAGGGTTCGAAGATGCAATTAGAAAAATATATCCATTGATAGGTGACTCTTTGGACATAATATGACTAGACTCGACCGACAGTTCTGAAATTCTTTCGACAAATACCAATGACTTTTCATATTTCAAAAAAATAAAATCCAATTCAAACTCCTGTAGGATAAATATCCATCTAATGTTGTTTTCTCCAATGACCTGTCGTGTTAACACATATTGGAAAGGGTTGAAGATGGTCTTGAAAAGAAATATATAATGACAGAACCTTTGGAAAACGTGGACAACTGCCAAATCACGTTTCTCAACATGAGAGTAGTTGAGTTTTGGTCCAACTAGGCCTCAGATAAGATAACAGATAATGTGCTCTTCGAGAATGTCATCCTCTTGGACCAAGATCATGTTGATGTTCAACTCCGTAGCAGCCAAATGAAACAAGAAATATATGTTATAATCAGGAGGCCGGAGTAGAGGGGCAGGTGTTAGGGTACATTTCAAAGTTTCAAAATACCATTGAGCATCTTCATCCCAGCAAAATGGGACCCATTTTTTCAAAAGACGCATGAACCCTTTAGTGATCTCGACATAATTAGCGACAAAACACCGAAGAAAATTCACTTTCCCTTGTAAGCTCTGAAGTTGAGGTATTTTGCACGTGGAAGGTGATTGAACTATCGCCTCAAACTTGACAGGATCTACCATGATCCCTGTTTTTGACATGATGAAACCTAAAAGATGACCTGACATCACACAGAAACTACACTTGTTAGGATTCAAGAAAATCTTATAGTAACTACATCGCTCGAACATAGTCGTAGGTGGGAGGGATGATCATATCTCTTGCGAGAATATGATGCTAGATCATCGAGGTACGCCTCAACTATGTGTTTGAGGTCATGAAAAGTGAATGACATCGCCCGCTAAAATGTAGGTCCAACATTCTTCAAGCCAAAAGGCATCTTTCGATACATAAAGGTACCCCAAGGAAAAATAAAAGTTGTTTTATTTTGGTCCTCGGGTTTGATTTGAATCTGATTATATCATGAAAAACCATCCATGAAAGAAAAGACTTTGCAACCCACACATTCTTCGACAATCTGATTGATAAATGGGGTTGGAAACTTTTATTTCAAGAAAACCTTCTTCAAAGCATGGAAATCCATACAAACGTGAATCGTTCCCTATTTATTGTTGACATGAACCAGGTTTGACACCCATTCCATCAATTGTACGGGGTAGATAAAACCAACTTTGAGCAGTTTCTCTACTTCTTCCTCGATCACTGCTTCTTTTCAAGGATTGACCAGATGAAGCTTTTGTCGAACCAGTTTGACATCAGGATAAGTTGTGATTTCTTGTTCAACAATTCATGGGTCGATGCCTAGAATCTCCTCATAAGACTAGGAAAAAACATCGCAAAACTCCTTGAATAACTTGGTGTAAATTTGAATATCTTCGATGGAGGAATCTGCTCCAACGAAAATATTCTCCATAATGACAAGGGTTATGAAGATATCGATTGCCATGTTACTCTCGGCGTAAAATCCATGTGTAACAAGAGTATTGATAGGAAAAGGGCTATCTCCATTCATGGTTAAAAAAAACTCTCCTGCCTCCATTCTCCTAAGCTTGGGAAGAAAATAAGATCTATGATGTAGATCATCCCAAGGTATTTCAGGACCAGTCATTTCCTCAAGAATCGCCTCCTAAGAGGGAAATAATAATGACTAATAAAAAAGGAAAAAATACAACACTAACCCATTGACTCCTCTGTAAATTGAGAAGGAAGTGGGAGAAACAATGACTCACATCCCTAAAGGTGTGTTTAAGAAGGCTTCCCATAATCCAAATGTGAGGGTCAATCATAACTACTCCGTCATAGAGGATCTAGCATAGACCCCTTGTGCAATGTCTTCTCAGGAGGTCCTCCAGAGTTTCCCCTCACAGAAACAATCTATGTTGTCCGCCTTGGGAGCGATAGAGACTAGTAACCCATGAGTGATCATTTTCGATCAAATCGACCTAAAACCTCGTCTTCATCACCACGTTGTCTTTCTGATAGTAGTGGAATACACCACGAAATTGTTGACATGGAACATTTTATGTATGGTGGTTAATGAGGGTGCCTAGACTTGCGTGATGTCGTTTTCACGTTAAAATGCCATTAGCCAGCCTGAGTTGTCTATGTCTCGTACATTGCTTACAGATTTTGACGGTCACTCGTTTAGACCACAAAAAATAATTCCCTCCTTCCTCGTGCAGGTAGGGGGTAAAAATGTGTGTATCGAAGTAGAAGTAGTCGATGCACCTCTTGACTACAATATGTTTTTAGGACAGAGTTGGAATTATGCAATGCATGCGATGAGTTCCATAGTTTTTTGGTTCTTGTGCTTTCTGCATGAGGGCCGAATTGTGACCATTGACCAATTGTCCTTCTTTCATCCTGACCCTTCATCGAGGGCTTCCACGGCCCCGATGATTGATAACTCGTAGCCTAGAACTATCAACTTAGGTGTCTGTTTGTTTCCATCATTGATGTGAACTTTTGATTATCCATCGCCTTCCAATGATGTAAAGTTTATATCGGTTGTTCCCGACCAATCGAGGGATACATTCTTTCAAGTGTCATCTTTCAAAACGAGCTACTTTCATGACCCATGGACTTTAACTTCCCGATCGACCTCAATGGAATGTATAGGGAACCTTGGCATGGGCATGCCCTTATCCATGGCTGAGGTTTCATACAACATTGTCCATCAATCCTTGACCAACCCCGATATGACTCCCTCATAGGTGTTAGATCCAATTATCGAGCCTATTTGGGCTCAATATTCTCTTTCCACTCAAGATACTTTAGACTTGTTGTCTCCTATGTTTTAGGAAGAATATTCCTCTAGGGAGAATATTCTCTTCAGTTTTCACTTAAGTTTGACTAGTTGAGTGGAGTCTATATATTGCATTGGTTTTGTCATAATGTGACATTGGGATCATCACCAGCTAATGCATACTTTCCTTTGGATCATCACCATACTAGTGCATTACCCTTTCTTTCCTAATTTAACTCTTCACTACTCTATGTTCAGTCAGTTAACTGAAGACTAGTTGATTAGTTAACTCAACTAGGTG
>CBVK0100320565.1:0-10655 GCA_900067695.1 Picea abies
AAATTCTCTGGTAGAAAGTCTAAGTCGAAGGGTAGATCTAAATCCCCAGTTCAGTCAATGAGAAAAAGTTGGAAATGTGGTAAAGTTGGGCATTACAAAAGCGAATGCAAGTCGAACACAACAAAAGTCAATACGATATCCAATGAGAAGCGATCAAATGAGAGAAAGACTACTCTGGATAAAGGAGGTGTTGTGTATATGGCATTGACAAGTACACAGTTAGATCAACATGTTTGGTTGATCGACTCAAGAGCATCCTTTCATATGACACCTAACAGAGAATGGTTCTGCGAATATTAGAGATATGAAGGGGGAGATGTGTTCTTGGGGGACAACTCGACAACCAAAATTTTTGGACGAGGAAGAGTCCAATTGATATTGCAATATGGGAGGAGTACAACCCTTCCAAGTGTGTTAAATATTCCAAGTTTGGAAATAAACACAATATATGTCAGCGAGATGAGTGATGCAGGTGTGCACACTATATTTCAGAAGGATACATGAAAAATGGTTTGGGGTATGATGGTCTTAATGAAAGAAGTTCAGATTGGAACCCTATACAACTTTTTAGGGAATGTTAACTCAATTGGATGCAACAACATTGTTGTTCCTGAAGTTGACTAAACTCGACTTAACTCGGGCTAAGTCAATACAAACTGACTAGAATGTTCTTCATCAAGTTGACCTAACCATGTTATGGCATTAGAGGATGGGACACATTGGAGAAAAATAACTTTGAGATATGCACAACAAAGGTATGGTCAAAGGTTTTCCTCATTATAATTTTGAAATCGATTTTGGTGAACATTGCATATATGGAAAAAAAAATTGGGTTAGCTTCCCATCTAGAGTGACAAGGGCAAAGGGGATTCTGGAATTGATACATAGTGATGTGTTTGGGCCTATAACAATTCCTTCACTTGGTGGATCCATGTATTATGTCTCCTTCATAGATCATTTTTCCAGGAAGACATGGATATATTTTCTGAGGAAGAAATCAAAGGTTTTCAAGAAATTCAAAGAGTTTAAATATCTTGTTGAAAACCTGACAGATAAGAAGGTCGAGGTGATAATAAATGATAATGGTGGTGAATTATATGGAAAGTATTTTCAGCAGTTATGCAAGTAGTGTGGTATAGCATGACAAAACACCACACCATATACCCCACAAAAAAATGGAGTCACTAAGAGAATGAACAAGATGTTGATGGACAAGGCAAGGAGCATGCTTAGTGGTGCAAGGCTCGCACAATAATTTTGGGTAAAGACCACCAACACTATAAAATATTTGGTAAATATGTCTTCTTCATCGGTGCTAGTCAACTTGACTCCACATGAGGTATGTTTTGGTAATAAGACTTCACTTTCACATCTCAAAGTGTTTGGTTGTGATGCATTTGTACATGTTCCCAAGGAAAAGAGGGGCAAGCTAGACAAGAAGGCGGTCAAGTGTATTTTCATTCGATACAAGGTTGGAACGAAAGGATATAAGCTCTAGGATCCTGCATCAAGGAAAATAGTGTACAATAGAGATGTGGTCTTCAGGAAAGTCAAAGAAACTTCCAAGTCTGAAGAGGGTCAAACAGATAAATATCCAAATAAGGTGAGGTTTGAACTGAGGAATGAAGAAGATGATTCAGCTGAGTCGGTTGAATCAAATGAAGAGGTGGAACAACCAACTCTGGTTATAAGGAGGTCTAAATGAGTAAGAAAACTAGTTTAAAGGTGTAGTCACCCAATTCCCATTATGAATTTGTGTTAATTTCCACTGGCAAGGAGCCCAAGTTGGTCAAGGAAGTAGTCCAAGTTGGTCAGGGAGGTAGTCAACTCGAGAGAGGATAAACTTTGGAAGGATGCCATGGTCGAAGAAATGGAATCCTTGCAAAAGAATGAGACATGGGATTTGGTTGAATTACCTAGTGGAAGAAAATTTATCGGTAGCAAGTGGTTTTTCAAGAAAAAAATGAATGCAGTAGGTCAAGTCAAAAAATTCAAAGCTCGACTAGTAGCGAAAGGATATTCCCAAGTCGAAGGAGTCGACTTTAGTGAAATTTCCCCTGTTGAAAAATTAACTTTCATTAGACTACTAATGTCTCTCGCTACAACATTTGATCTCGAGATAGAGCAAATGGATGTGAAGAAAATATTCCTACAAGGGGACCTAGAAGAAGAAATCTACATGAAACAACTTGAAGATTTTGCAGTAAAGGGAAAGAAAGAGTTAGTCTATGAGTTGAAAATATCCCTTTATGGTCTAAAGCAATCACCAAGGATGTGGTACCGGAATTTTGACACATACATACTTAGTTTGGGATTTGTGAGAAGCAAGGTTTATCATTGTGTATATTTCAAGGGAGAAGGTGGACATTTCATATATGTGGCATTGTATGTCAATGACATGTTGTTGGTCAAAAATAGCATGGATGCAATAAAGGAGGTGAAGAAGCAGCTATCCTCCAAATTCAACATGAAGGATCTCGATGCAGTGAAATTCATTATGGGAATGAAGATCAAGAGAAATTGGGCAGTTAGAAAGCTTTGGTTGAACCAAAGGAATTACATTGAAATAATCTTGAAATGTTTCAACATGCAGGATTGCAAACCAGTCAAGGTGGCAATTCCCGTGGGAGAAAAAATAATTGTTGAGTAGTGTCCAAAGACAAAGGAAGAAATAGAGGACATGGCACATGTTCCCTATGCAAGTGATGTTGGTAGTCTGATGTATGCGATGGTCTGCACTCGACTAGACATTCCTCATGTAGTGGCAGTATTGACCAGGTACATGTCAACCCCTGGGAAAGAGTATTGGATATTTGTCAAGAGATTTTTCAGGTATTTGTGTGGCACAATAGATTATGCTATATGCTACCAAGGGAAGCTTGAAGCTGACAAAGAAGTAGAAATACATGGCTTTTTCAACGTCGACTATGTTGGAGATCTAGATCGACGAAGGTCAACCAATGGATATGTGTCCAAGATGTTTGATGGAGCAGTTAGTTGGGTGAGTAAGCGATGGGTAGTCGTAAATTTATTGACAATAGAAGTTAAACACATGGTATCCACTCATGAAAGTAAAGAAGCAGTATTGTTGCATCGACTATGTTTAGGGGTTGAGTTTGAGTAGAAAGTTTTAAAGATAAACTGCGATAATCAAAGCACAATATTTCTGTCAAAGAATCCAACTTATCATTCTAGGACAAAGCATATTGATGTACAATACCATTTATTGAGAGACATGGTGGAAAACAACAAGGAGTTGTTGGAGGAACTAGACATGTTGGAAAACATTGCAGACTTTTTGGCCAAGTCTCAAAGTGTTGTGAAGTTCTCTTGGTATAGAGAAGCAATGGGCATTGTTGCCTTGGGTCAGTGAACATATGTTCATGTTCTCCTATATCATCAAAGAAGACAACAAGTGGGATAATGTTGGGTTTTTATTTTCTTTGCAGTGAAAGAACATACATCTGACTATCTAGTCCAGGTGGATCAAGTTGGGATAATTCAACCAACGAGTCAAGTTGATTCGATAGTTAAGTTAAAGGTTGAAGTGATCGACTAAGAAAGTCGAAGTGTTGACAGGAAATTCAAAAGGTCGGTCGACAAGAGGTCATCAAGGGGTCGAGTGGCAACCGACTAGAGGTTGACTAGTAGCTGACTGGTAATATGATTGAAGTCGATTGTAACAAAATCCCAATATTCGTGGGATCTGCAGCCAATGTTCTCGTGGATCTATAACCATTTTTGGGTGCCATGATTTAGGGGTTTTCATATTATAAATCCTATAAATAAGGCGTGTTGTAATTGCATTATGTTAATCAATATTTAGAGGTTGTCGGTCATGTAGATGTAAGACAAATTGGATGAAGGGTTGTTCTTGTGTAAAGCAAGAGAGTATGATGGTGGATTTGTCTTAGGTGTAGACCAAGGTTAGTCATGTAACTATTTGTTTTGAACGAATAAGAAAACAAGAGAGGAAGACACTCAAGGAATGTAGGTTTTCCCGTTTGGGCTTCTAGGGTAAAATCTATGTATACTGTGTTTGTCATTTACTTTCTTGTTTAAATATATATTCTCTTTTCCTACTAGGTTTAGTGTGGATGTTTATTTCCTAACAACAATGTGTTGACAGCCAACAAGATGTGTGCATCCCTTACTCAATCTATAAATAAAGCTTGATATGTAAATTGAGCAGGAGCCAAAGGGGGTTGCGTACAACATGTTCGATATATAGTAGCTTGTTTCCACTGCACCTCACCCCTAGTGGCATGACACAACATAGATCACCCTTGCTCAATCTACAAATCAAGTGAGGTTCAGGGGGTGTAGAATCCACTACCACAATGATCTCCACTATGCGATAGACAAAGGACTCAATCCAAGATTAAATGGGGACTAGGGGTAAGACTCATAATTGACAACCTTCTACAATGATATCCCCCTATGGCACAATACGAATTGATCTACAAATTGAATGGGAGATTTAAGGGGATTGGGGGTGTATTGCCTTCCATTCAACAAAGGTCAACACCCAAACATTACATTTAAACCTTTACATTTTAAAAATATTTTATGAACATTTAAATTTTAAAAATAATATAAACAAAACTTAAATAATTTTTTTTAAATTCAACTTTAAATTAAACTAAAATTGAATAAAATAAAACGTTAAACAACGAATAAATAAATAAATCATTGTAAAGTTAGAATAGAAATATGGGATAACACGCATTCAAATTTTAGTGACTCGCTCCTTGTTATACAGTGGATGAGGAAGGAATCGGTAATGATGAATTTTATTGTGTACAATCTCTATAGGCAGCATTCTTACGTATCTCTTTTTGTCACATCTATAGGCATACGAACAGGTTGGCGAATAGCTTATCCAAAGAAGCACTAGCTATGGATCGGGGCACTTCGTAAATCACAAAAAACAAAGATGGGCATATCTCTAACCTCATACACGATCCTTCGGTCTCACTACAATTTTTTTTACTTCATAGTTTTTCTGATGTAAAATCTAGAACCTCTGGGTCTCACTACAATTTTTTTACTTCATAGTTTAGAACCTTTTTTTTACTTCATAGTTTTCATAGTTTAGAACCTTTTTTTTACTTCATAGTTTTTCTGATGTAAAATCTAGAACCTCTGGGTCTCACTACAATTTTTTTACTTCATAGTTTTTCTGATGTAAAATCTAGAACCTCTACATGATAGAGGAAGTTCATAGATGATAGATGATGCTTTTCATTTTTCCCTTATGATGATATTATGTTATAGGATATTTTCTTTTACAATTTTGTTTTTTCAAAAACACTTCCAAACTTTTCATAGTAAAAACACTTCCAAACTTTCATAGTTGATGGATAAATGATGATGGGAAGTGAGGAGAATGTAAATTCCTTTACAATTTTGTTTCTTCAAAAACCCTACCAAACTTTTCATAGTTAATGGATGATGGGAAGTGAGGAGAATGTAAAGAAGGAAAAAATATTTTTTGTGGACAATGTTTATAGGTTTTTGTAAGGAAATGTTTTTTATTTTCAATACGACCCGAGGCCTTAGAGGTAAACTAAGAATGTTTTTCAACATCTGATCATATAATTTTGTTTTATAAGTAAAATCACATGCCTTTTTTCACTGGAAAAAATAAATTAATTAATCTATAAATTAATTAATATAATAAAAGAATAAGTAAAATCACATGCCTTTTTTCATTGGAAAAAATAAATAAAGTAATGTATAAATTAATTAATATAATAAAAGAATAATGAATATTAATAAAAAATTGTTTTAAATAAATTAATTAATAACAAATCAATTCAAACATAAATAAATTAAAAAACATTTTTTTAATAGGAGTAATGGGTTATCGCCCATGGTTGTGTCGCTTACATTTCCACCTATTTATGTGGGTGATTTTTCATACTATATGTGTTATAATATAACACATATAATATATTATATGTGTTATATTAAAGATTTGAAACTAGGTCATTACATGATAAGTACTCTAACTAGTGCTAAACATTAAATAATACTATAATAATAAACTCTAATTCTATTATATTTTATTTTTTTTTAAATAACCATAACTTAAAATAAAAAGGTTACATTTTGCATCCAAGCCATGGTGATGGCATCAAGATTGAACAAAAATAATTTAATGCGGTCAAAAAAACTTTGAACATCAAATAGTCCAAGAAACTATATGTTGTGGCTCACCTCCCACAAGAACTCACATTTTAATTTTTATGGGTCCCTGGTTTTTGTTTTCCTTTTGCGCATAACTTCTCCCCTGTGAGGCATACATACCTTATTCACAAGGCAATACAAGCTTAATTCATAATTGATTCGGGATCATGTCCGTTAGAGTTTTTCATTCCATGCGTCAACCAAAACTCTGATCATCGCACTCCGATTACTCTGGTGCATCCAATACACTCCCTTCGTGACACCCCATGGATTATGAAACACAATCCCAACCTATCTCGTCTCCACGAGTCAATACGACCTATCAAACTGCCACCTCCTCAAATGGCATCCTAAGATTGGACCCTCGACTTCCTAGTTTATTGATCTTCAATAAGTTGCCTTTATTTCTTTCGGGACTCCTCACCTTTTCTAAGGTATCGAAAGAATATTCCTTCAATACCATTCTTGTCGGAGCCCAATTCGTGCCCCATCCTCTCGAACTGCAAAGCTAAAACTCCGATAGCCTCTCAAACCTTCCCACGTGCATGTCCTGCACATTCTCCCAAGCTTAAAGAATATTCTTCAATACCATCCCCATCGGAGTTCAAACATCTCCTCATCCTTTAAATCTCTGATGGTCGTGTTCCGAAGTCTTGCAAGAAATGCACTTAGCACGCCTTTTTAGAAAAGTGAATATTCTTGCACCACCTTTCCTTCGGGGTTTAGTTTGAACCTCACCTTGACTACCTCAAACGCCAAGACCCTGATGAGTCCCACCTCCTCCCATAATGCTACCTATCGGTTGTTGGGTCAAGTCAGCACGCTTTTCTAAATATAAGAGAATATGCTTTCGATACCCTTTTCTTTGGAGCTCGAATTAGTCTGCGATCCCTCCCTCCCCGAATGCATGATTCTGATAACGGTCTTATTTTGAGCTCAACCTGGCATGACCTCTGATGCAAGAATCCAAGCATCCATCAACCTGAATGAGCATTAATGACATAGATCATGGACATTAACAACAGAAGTTAAGACCAGATCAAGTAAGATTCTCGTACACACCCAAGCTATGGCACGTTTATTTTGGTTTAATATGTATTATGAGCTATAAAAAACTCTCGCATTTGGACACATCTTACTCTGTAAGTTTGCAAAGCATTTGTTTTGTCTTAACTCATGTTTTTACTGAGTGCTACTACATTGTTGCTGCAATCGCTCGATTACCGGTAACGGATTTTTTTTTCGTTTAATCATTCTTTTGTTGTTACAGTTAACGTGTTCTGTTTAATTAAGCTCATACTCATTTTAACGTGTTATTACCAAGACAATTTGGTAATCCATCATGGCAAGCTAGAACCCCAAAAGGTTGATGGGTTCAGTGTACTTCCAGACTACTGCAGGGACCGAACCATCATCTCAGTTGGTTGAAGCTTTAGTGACTCATACTAATCATCACATCGGTGAAGACCATTGCCCCAATTATGAAGAAACTTATAAGATCTTCAATTCTGCAGATTTCCCCACGGATGACGAGGATTTGGTAATGTCCCAGAATATCTTGAGAAGAAATATCCATCTAGTAGTTTCTCGACCACAGTTGTTCCCATACAACGATGCACCACAATGGTGCCTCAGACAATTTGATTCCAATACAGCGAACATCATGAGAAAACAAGGGAAGCGGGTAGCGTCCCTTAGACCTGAAGACATCGGCTCCAGATATCATCGTCCCACTCCCACATGCTCTCTAAACGAGCCATTCTTAAAAGGGTTTGTCCAAGCAATCAAAGGACCAACAAAGAAGATGAATCACTAGTGGGTGGACGAAGACGAAACCCTCAAACAAGTCTAGAAATTAGTTCCTACCCACGGGCTCAAAACTCCCTACAAGTTGTTGGTAGCCATGCTCTGTCACCTGTATGGAGAAGAAAAGAGCACGCATTTTCAAACTGATTGGTTGCCTTTGGCACACACCATCATCAGAACGAGACAAATATTCAATTGGGCAAACATCTTGGTTTTCAACATATGTCTACACGCGAAGAATCTCCCAAGTATGAAGAAACCTTGTTTTTATATGTCGGCCTACATGTTCAATGCAATTTGTTCTTCCGTACAGTTTCCTGACCTAGGGTGAAACTGGGACCAAAATCAACCTCCCATCCATGTATATTGCTCCCAATTATGAAGCATTAATTACAGACAACACTTTTACGATATATGCAATTTATTTCTTGTCCCTCTGCAGTCTGTCCTCTTCGGTTTCCCCAGAAACATAATCTCCTTCGAAGATAGGAATGGGATGAAAGGGGTAGTTGATTGGTTCCTCTATAAGTATTACTCATATATCAAGGTGTATGGAACCACCGGAGCCCCTCACCTTTTTCCATATTTTGTCCCAGATCATTTGTTGATAAGGGAAATTGCGTACCAAACCATGGGCCCAGGGGTTACTACACTATTGCAAACCAACAGCAAAAAACTTTGGCTAGTTGCCCCTATCCACATTGGAAGTTACACTATCTCCAATGGTAAACATGCAAGGAAAGAAGCAAAGACCCTACAAGAGCTAATCATATGCTTGGGAGAGCCTAAAGGCCATGATCCTCACGAGCTGGAAATCAACCATGTCAGGTCTATCGGTCTCACTCATCCCAATATCCATTTTGTCAATTTCGAGGAAGATAATTTTAAGGGAACACTCTCTTATGATGAAGTCCTACACCAGTTGTCCCATGACGCTGCCAAGCGAGAGCTTGAACTTTAACAAGAAGAGATCCAGAGGGAAACTTTAAACCAATTACAGAGGTTACTCTAGCGAGAACAAGATATCGACGTCACCAAAGAGTAGGAGAAAACTAAGAAAGAAGAGCAACTTGAACAAAAAAGGCTCTAGGCTGAGCAAGATTATCAAAAAAGAAAAGTTGAGGAGAAGAACAAAAAAGAACATGAGCGCATGGCACACCAGGCTGCACTCCAAAAGAAAGAAGAAGAATAATCCAAAAGGTTGGTTTAAGAAAAGGAAGCAAAGAAGTTAGCGGATGAAGCACAAGCCAAGAAATTGGTTGATGAGGCTGAGGCAAAATGATTAGCCAATGAGGTTGAAGCTAAGAAGAAAGAAGATGAGCTATTGAAGTATAATTTAAGCCGGACACCTAGCACTCCGTTGACTCCCAACCTGGGCATTGTGAACATACCTCTTCCGAAATACACTCCCATAAGCACCATTCTAGGAGATTCTTCCCTCTCCTCCCAAGCCCTGAATTTTGAGGCCTCTGTAGTAGCCATTGGAGACCACTACTTTGATAACATGACAAGAAGTATCGAGAAAAGCTCGGCCAAGAGGAAGAGAGGAGAAGACACTAGGTCAAAATCATCTACATGGATGGTATTAGAGAGGAAAGTAGGGCCTAACCCTGAAGAGAACACAGTGCAAGCAACTTCAACACTCAACTCTTTTGTAGGGTTAAATTCCTCATTTGTCCTTGAGGTAACCAATGCCCTCAACACTACCAAGAATAGAGTAGTCGAATTGGAGACATAGTTAAAAAGTGTGAAGGACAAATTCATCATAAATGTCCAAGAAGGTGTAAACGCATCTGAGAGTCTCAATTCATAGAATATGAACAAATCCCTACAAGCACAAAGAGACCACATGAATATGGATTTTGAGAAGCGGATGAAAATCCAATGGGACACCCATAGAAACGAGTTAGAGGCGAAAAAGAAGAAACTCAACACAGCCCTAGAAGAGACCAGAGCCTCCATACACATTGTGGAATCCATCAAGGCACATGCATTGGCATTAAGTGAAAAATTAGTGAAAGAAAAGAATGAGCTCCTCGATCTGCTAAGTATCATATGGGCTTAGCGACAGGAACAACTCATGTTGCAAAGCACATTGATAGAGAATCAAGAAATGTATCAGGAAGCGAGCGAAGCCTTAGAGGAGATGCTCAGTTGCCAAGATATGCACCAATGTCCACCTACCACACTATCGGTATATTCGAAGACGGAAATACTTAGATACCAAATGTTCTTTGACACTAGTAGAACTCTCTTCATGAGTGCTCGCTCCACCCAAGGATCAACAGTCGGCACTTGCACAAAACTATGGAGAAATGAAAATGATCTCGTCAAAGAGGCATGGGTACAACCAATGTAGTCCATCGATGAAACGATATATGTCAGCACCAGAATGGTTGAGGTGGAGGACCACAAGAAATCCAACCAGGCTAACATCCAAAATCTGAGTCAATTTGAAGAAAAATCAATTGAATAATACCTATTGAAACCCATCTGGCTCACCCACAAAATCCAATCCTTTGTAAAGACCACATCGGAACAGTTATATCAAGAGTGTCCACCAAAGTTTGCAATGGAGATTCGACCTTGGAGAGATTTCAATTAAGCAAATTCGAGAGCATATTAAGTGATCATTCCATTTGGAAAGAATACCAAGA
>CBVK0100320568.1:0-27582 GCA_900067695.1 Picea abies
GCGACTTCAAGTCACTCTATTCAATTAGACAATTAAAGTGCCCAACATTTTGGTGTTGTTGTCAGGGAAGATAATTATAGATTTTGGTAAGCACATTAGTTTTCTTTCTTAGGAATGAATAGTCTACATGTATCGCGAAACGCGAGAACGAATCCCCCAAAATACTAACCTTATAGGTACCAGAGGATGTGGAGGAAGAAATCCGAACATACTGGGGAGACAAACCATTGTTGATGAGATTATAGCCAGAGCAGATTCTTCTTCGGGATCTATTTTTCGCCTTGCAAATCCTCCAAGAAGACGTGATCCGCAGTCAGCAGAAATACCCCTTCTCGAAACATCATTCTCATCAAGGGATGAAGTTGAAGCTAAAGTCAAAGCTGAAGATTTGTCACCAACAAATCAGCAAGCAACACCGGAGAACATTGAAGATCAAGGAAATATAGCCTAGAACAGGGAAAATTTAGAAGAAGTTGTTTATCAGATCAACGGTCGGATAGTCACTAAAGAAGAGTGGGACATTGTTTGTATTGAGTGGAGAGAAAGAGCACATATGGAGAATCAAGGGGATAATGAAGAAGAACTCCACCAAGAAAATCCACAGAACAATGAGGATCAGGTAAACAATGAAAATACTATCTCTACCCTGGTTTTTCCTATTTTTGATGTTCCCACACAAGGGATGGCTCCTATGAAAAACATACCTCTCTTAGCTCTCCCAAATTTTCATGGATTATCTACTGAAGATCTGGATGAGTTTTTGTTTGAATTTGACATTTTGTGTAGAAGTTATGACTACACTACCACTGCGCAGAAGCTTAAACTGTTTCTAGCTACATTAAAGGGTAATGTGTTAAGATGGTTCATGAGCCTTGGAGGAGAAAACATTTCAACATGGGTACAAATGAGGCAGCTTTTCCTGAACAAATACCAAGACTATTGTCGAACAAGGGAACGAAGAGAGGAACTATTCAATATGTCACAAAAGGAGGATGAGACCCTTGAAGACTTTGTGGAGCGACTCCAATATAATCTACAAAGGTCTGGACATCCAAATGTAAGTAAGGACATTCTGAAAACCATTTTGCTAAAAGGAGTTAGAGAAGATTGTTTAGATATGTTGAATATGCTTGGCAAGGGAGACATATCTAAGGAATCCTATGAAGACATTGTATATTTCTGCAAAAGATGTTCTCGAGGATCTATAAGGAATAAGTCAACTACCAAGGATACCACTTTTTCACGGGTACAGAAATCAGCCAATGGAGGAGCAACAAGAGCAGAAATAGGTAATCTGTTAGAAAATTTCAAAGCAGAGATGATTAACTCTTTTGCCTCACAAATGGATACTTTGCAAGTCAAACAGAAACAAGCAGAATCAGAGCAAGCATTGTGCATTTTCTGTCTGAATTGCAGAAAGAAACATCCACCAACGGAGTGCCCACTGAACAGTGTCCAGGTATGCCTTATTTATGAATTAGACCATGCCACTGACCAATGTCCCTCTCTACTAGGTGTAAAAGCATCAATGAAGGAAACTAATGAGGAAGCAGAGGTTGTCTATCTAATAACACAAAGAAGACAATGGCAGCCAAGAGGTCAAGGTATGAACTCTCAATTCTCTCCTCCAGCATTTAATTATTGGAACAATCAGCTACCATATGGCCAGACAAATGCCCCCCCTCCAAATCAAATGCCACCCTCTTATCAGGATCCCAATGCATGGTCACCTATGCCCCAACAACAGAATCACTATGGGCAATGGAACCCAGACGGGAGAGGCCCTCAACAACAACTCAGTTATCAAAGCCATCACCAACAGAACCCTTATCAACAACAGTTCCAACCCCCGTACTAGCAGCAACAACTGCAATTGTCGCCCAATGCCTCACCAAACAATCCTCCCTTATGACCTCAGATGCCTGTGCAACCTAACCCAAACCCAAATAATAAGGCCATTCAGAACATAGACATACATAATGTGCTAGCCTTATCTATTACTCCTATGCCTTGTGATGAAATAAAATTAAGATTAGGGAGAATAGTTGAGCCAATAATTGAAGATGCTCCATCTTCAGAATCAAATAAGGAATCAGGGGAGAGACCATTTGTTGATACAGAAGAAATTGACCAACCTATTATAGAATCAGCAGACCCACCATTCCCTGAAAGACTGAAAATTACCAAGCCTGTGAATTACCATCTTTCAATCTCCTAGGAGAATTGAAAAATATGCACGTTAATATTCCACTACTGCAAGCAATAAGGGATGTCCCTATTTATGCCAAGACTGTGAGGGACCTCTATATCAGAAAACCTAGATGAAAACCTAAAGATCCCCTCACAGTGCATGTAGTGGGGGATTTGTCTGAGCTGATGTTAGGAAAAACTCCACCTATTACATATGGCGACCCAGGAAACCCTACAGTAACTGTTAAAATTGGACAGACATCTATTCCACATGTACTAGTTGACTTAGGGGAAACAATTAACATCATGCCAATAGAAACTACACAGTTGCTACAACTTAGAACACAAATCCAACCTACTCCTACTGTTCTAGAATTAGTTGATCGCTCTACCATCAGACTAGAAGGAGTAATCGATGATTTAGTCATTTCAATGGACTCATGGGAGTATCCTGCTGATTTTGTCGTTTTGCAACTCAAATCCCGTCTGGGAGGCCATCCTCTAATTCTAGGACAACCATGGTTAGCTACAACTGATGCTTTCATTGGTTGCAGATCTGGTTCCATGACCATCTCTGATGGTTATGACACAAAAAAACTTACCCTGTATCCTCATGCTACACCCAGTGCAGAACCTGAAAATTCTCTATGGATTGACATTGAGGATGGAAGTGTTATGCCTGTGCTAACTATAGGAAAGGCCCTGAGATTCAAAGATGAGATGGAGGATGAGTTAATCAACTGCTTTATTTGTGACCCCTTTGTTGTTACATAGAACATGCACCACCGATTGATCAGAGTCTTTGACCCTATTGCCCAGGAAGAAATGAACTCGGAAATGTTCTCAAAAACCATTGACAATCAAATTGATTCAGCTGTAACAATAGTCGCTATAACAATGAACGTTGTAACAGCAGATGACGAAACAAAAACAACTTAATTATTTCCAAGAGTCGGTTCTAAGAGCATCGTTGTGGAAGTCAAACCTGGAAAAACCTTGAACATCAATCCCGATCTCTCCACTATTGAAACTCGTCGATTGATGAAATTACCGACTGTACATAAAGAAGAATTTGCCCGGGATTACATGGATATGAAAGGCATTCCCTTTGAACTATGTACCCACCATATATACATCAAATAAGAATGTCGACCCATTTTCCAACCGCAAAGGAGGATGAACCCAAACCTTAAAGAAATTGTTAAGGAAGAACTTTAGAAACTTCTCAACGTCGAATTCATCTATCCTATATCAGATAGTGAGTGGGTATCACTGTTGGTTATTGTACCTAAAAATAATGGTAAGTGGAGAGTGTGTGTGGACTATAAACCCTGAATAAGGCCACGCAGAAGGATCATTTCCCTCTGCCATTTATTGATCAGGTTTTAGACAACCTAGACGAAAAAAAATAAAAATAAAAATAAATTCTTTCCTAGATGGATTCAGTGGCTATAACCAGATACAAATTGCCCCACAGGACCAAGTTAAGACCACCTTTACCAGCCCTTGGGGTACATTTTCCTACAAGGTTCTCCCATTTGGCTTTTGTAATGCACCAGCCACTTTCCAGAGAGTTGTGATTGGTATTTTCTCTGATATGGTGAATGACTGTATGGAAATATTCATGGATGACTTTACACCTTATGGTATTGATTTCAAATAAGCTTTTTCTAATCTAGAAAAAGTGCTCAAAATATGTACACAATCTTATCTTTCTTTAAGTACAGAAAAGTGCCATATGATGATGCGCGAAGAGGTAGTGTTGGGACACTTCATCTCTTATGTAGGGATTCAGGTAGATTCAACCAAAATCCAGGTAATTTTGGACATTCCAACTCCATCAACTCAGAAAGAGGTAAGAAGTTTTTTAGGGCACATCGGGTATTACAGAAGATTCATTAAAAATTTCTCTAAACTTGCCTCTCCATTGTTTTTTCTACTAACAAAAGATGTTGACTTTCATTGGACTGACAACTGTGAATTGTCTTTTGCAGATCTTAAACAGAAATTGTCCACAGCTCCCATCTTGAGAGGGCCCAATTGGGCTCTGCCTTTTCACATTTCTTCAGATGCCTCAGACACTGCAATTGGTGCAGTACTAGGGAAACAGGAGGACAAAGAACCCTACGTTATCTACTATATCAGCAAGAACATGGCTCCTGCTGAGTTAAATTACATAGTTACTGAAAGAGAATTATTGGCGGTAGTTTATGCAATCAATAAATTCAGGCATTATGTAACTGGTTATCCCACATTTATTCATATTGATCATACAACCATTAAATATCTAATGAATAAACCTATTACTAATGCCCGAGTGACAAGATGGTTGTTACTACTGCAAGAATTTGACATCACTATAGTGGATAGACAAGGAAAAGAAAATGTGGTTATTGATCTTCTCTCAAGATTACATATAAATGATGATAATTCACCTGTAGAAGATTCCTTTCCTTATGAACATTTGTTTGCAGTATCTGCTCACTCACCTTGGTATGCAGACATTGCTAATTATTTGGTTGTAGGGAAGGTACCTCCACATCTATCTCCTCGAGAAAGAAGGAAGATTATTCAAAAGAGTGCTAGGTATAGTTAGATAGGAGGATACCTCTTCTACACAGGCCTGGACCAAGAAATCAAGAGATGTGTGAGGGATGATGAAGTTTATGATCTGTTGAAAGCTTTCCATGATGGCCCTTGTGGGGGTCATTTTGCTGATAAAAGGACCGGGCATAAAATTTTAAGGATGGGCTATTTTTGGCCCAACATATTTCAAGATGCCAAGAAGTATGTCCAAGCTTGTGACAATTGCCAACGCATGGGTCAGCCAACTCACAGGGATGAGATGCCTCTCCAGTCTCAGATAGTGTTAGAGCCTTTTGAGAGATGGGCCATGGATTTTGTAGGACCCATTCACCCACCTTCCAATCAGAAAGTCTATATATTGGTCTATACAGATTACATGACCAAGTGGGTGGAGGCAAAAGCACTTATCAGAGCCTCAGAAGAAGTTGTCTTAGAATTCTTGTTTGAAGATATATTTGTTAGGTTTGGCGTTCCTAGAGAATTGGTAACTGATGGAGGACCCCCTTTCACATCATATAAATTTGAAGCTCTACTCAGTAAATATCATGTTTTAGATAGAATAGCTTCTCCATACCATCCACAAGGCAATGGCCAGGTGGAAAGCACCAACAAAGTTATCGAAGCCATTCTTACTAAAACATTGAGAGAAAATCGTAGGGATTGGTCTGACAGATTGCATGAAGCTCTATGGGCTTACCGAACTACTTGGAGGAGCACAACTGGTTTTTCTCCTTACGAGCTGGTATATGGAAAAAGCCTTGTTTTCCCCATGGAATTCGAAATCAAAACCTTAAGAACTGCATCAACAGTCAACCTCGACTTGACTATGGCATAGAAAGCTAGATTGTAGCAGCTCAATGAGCTTGATGAAAATTTGGATGCCATCCATCAAACCACAGTGATTCAACAACAAAGAACAAAATGGCATGATCGAGTCATCAAGAAGAAATTATTCCAGAAAGGAACTTGGGCTCTGTTGTATGATTCATGCTTTAAGGAATTTCAAGGTAAGTTGCGTACATGATGGCTAGGGCCTTACGAGGTAGACATCGTTTTTCCCAATGGGACAGTCTGGTTGATTACTATTGATGGATCTAATAAATAGTTACATGCAAATGGTCATCGATTGCGTCTGTATCAGTGTCCATTGTCCAAGGCAGAATTCAAAACTAGATGTACAGTTGATACAAGTTATCAATTCTTAAACAGAAAGGAGATTGCTCCTTCCCCTTCTGAACTTTAAGACTTCTTTTGCTCAGGCCTTGTATATAAATAACCTCAACAAAATTTGCATTTTTTGTTTTTAGTTGAAATTTCTCTATTTTCTTTACTATGCTAATAAAGCTTTGAAAGGTATCAAGCGGTTATGTGTGTGCAGGTGGATTGATGAAAAACAAGGTTGAGTAGTGCAAAACGAGTCAAACGATTAGTTCATGGAAGTTGAAAAACTTCCTAGAAACTAAGTAATGTAGCGTTCGACCGATTTCTATACTGTTCCACCCCTTTTTCGCTAAATTGGTCGATTTCCATGCTGTTACACCTTCTTTCGATAAATTGGTCGATTTCCATGTTGTTACACCTTCTTCCGATAAATTGATCGATTTCCATGCTGTTACACCTACCTCCACCATTTTTGCGGAAGAACCTGTTGATACACTAATTGCTATTATTCTTTCTTGCCACTTCACTCTTTCTTTTTCGCATTTTTGCCGATGTTTCTACTCCAGCCCTCCAATCTTTCCATGCCACAACACCACTGATTAGACAATATTGATGCTCTCTATCCGAAAGTGTTGCTTCATAATGACTTGACTTCACATCCGGCGATTTCCAGTTGGCTAACTACAGTAAGGACTCTGTTTCTGCTCCAGTTATCATTTCTCTCATGATCCTTCATCATGTCAGTTATTCCACGCAACTCGGATGGCAGTTGGATAGTGCAGTTACTCCGACAGGTCTTTACGTGAGGTAAGATATGAGGTACGTGATTAATCCTACGTGTTAAAGTAATGAAGATATAAAAGCATGGTTCCCTATTTACTAACCGGTTATCATAAATCGATGCACCTAGAGCCAATCCGCTTAGTTGGGGGGGGAAACGTAAATCTAGCCGTCCATACCGAATTTTATACACACCTCCACCACCTTTCTGCCCACACTTCTTTTCACTGAGACACTGTATTCTTTCTACAAACCACGTTCGAGCTTGTTGCATCTTTGATTTAGGTGATAGTTTCTCCTCCTACGTGCCTGTTAAACTCTCAAGCAACATCATGGGAGGATCAACTGTGAGATATGAACCCGCAACTCTGGACAGTTTGTTGCTACACCTAGAGGCCTACCAAATATTTCTCCAGGCCGGCTGGATATCGTATTTTAAAAAGTTGAAGGGGTTTAATGAGGACGAGGTATTGGAGTTTAGTCAAAATCTTACCGAAGGGTATTCAATGGTGAATGGGGTAAGGATTCCAGTGTTAGAAGAAAGCATTATTGTTGTAATAGGTTTCCAAAAACAAGAGATCGATGGTTTAATAGAAAAACACATCTTCCAGATGCACAGAAGGGTTTCCTCGTCAACACTAAGCAAGTTCAGACCAAAGGCAGAGGTGCAGATGTCAATTCCTTACCAGAGCCATGGGGGAAAGTCATAGAATTTCTTAAAAGGTACATTACCTGCGAAGGTCGATACCAAGTTGTTTATTTTTCTGATTTCATCTTATTATCACATCTACGACATCAGAAATTCATAAACATTCCTTATTTTCTCCTCCATTCATTGCATAACATGGCTCATTTTGTAAAAAAGTCCAAGAACCCCAAGAACTGCATTTCTAATCACAGACTTATTGGCCTATTAATTCGCAAAGGTATGGGCATTTCCAATAACCTATTACCTATTGTAGCAGACCAACCACATTCTATACATACATATATGATTGCACCAGTCCTTGAAAACACAACCCGTGGACCTCTTCCTGAGCCTCTGCCCTCGACTACAACAGCAGTCCAAACCCTTACTGTCATTGCCCATAAGACGACTCAAAAAAGCAACCGCATAACCCGAAGCCATCTTGGCACCAGCCAGACAAGCCTCGACGAAATTGCATTGCAACAACCTATATCTGTGGTCGAACAAACAGATGAACAACCAACCACTCAACCAAGACATGCATCACGACACTTGGCTGCAACACCTATCATTGAAAGCCTACCCCCTGTCTCTAAAAAGAAAACCCCTGCTCCTATCTATGGATCACCGAGAAAAAGAACAAGGTCAGCACAGTCCATTGTGACACCTATCATTCACAAACTACCCCCTGTCTCTGAAAAGAACACCCCTGTTCCTATCTCTGCATTACCTAAAAAGCGAGCAAGGTCAGCACAGTACACTGTAACATCAAGTCTGCTTACCTCTGCTGCTGTTGCACCGACATTCACACATAACCCTCCTATTGTTGCAACAACCGATCAAGCGCCTACTATCATTACCAGTGCATTTTCTCGGAAAAGAAAACGTCCATTCAAGGGAAAACCTCGAAAATCCCTTGACCAAATTAGATCAACAGCAAATCAAAGCCCTCTGGCTGCTGTGACAGAGAATTCTACAGGGGTACAAATACCAGGTTTTACTTTATGTATAGAACTTCAGGAAACTATTCTCTCCTTTCAGAATGAATGTACTCAAATCGCAGCAGAATCATCGGCTCCGCCTGATGATTTTGTGCATCACACATCCATTGATGATGTCCAGATCATCTCAGACCCCAGTATACCAGAATATCCTCCTTCTATGGTTGAGGAAGAACGCCCTGTTCCTCCTCCAGCAACAAAGAAGAAAACCCATGCTTTCGTTTCTATTTTACCCAGGAGAAGAACCAGGTCCACTAGGTCTGTCGAAGCTACAATTGGATGGAAAGATGTGGAACAGGCTATTCCTATTCTTCGTCCACTATCCTCTATGATTGATGTAGGGATGGTTCCACACGAACCACCTGTCCAAGTGGTGATTGTTCCACAGGACCCAGTCATGACATATACTGTTGTTACACAAGAACCAGTTGTCCAGGTCGATACCGTTACACCAGAACAAGCTGCTCCATAGAGGATTGTCCCACCAGAGCTAGTAATATAAGAACCAATTGTCCATGTCGAGACTGTTCCACAAGAACCAGTCCTGACAGACACAGTTGTTACATAAGAACTAGCTACACGGCATGCTGAGGATGTGCCACTTGCCCAATTGTTTGCCCAAATAGAGATAAAGATCAAGAATACAGAAAATTCTAGAATCGTTGCACTAATAACAGAGAATGATAACCTCAAAGCAGAGTTACGAGGTGGAGGTTGCTCGACAAAAGAATCCAAAAGGGATAACCTTAGACATCCTAGCACTGACAAAAGATGTTATGGAAATAAACAAAGAACTCATGTGCTTTGAGTGCGGAAACATTTACTTTGAGGCAGGATATGAGGTATTCAAAGTTCTAGTCGCTAAAGGACCAGCAACTGTCTCAGTCAAGACTGAACATGAACGTACTGCTACACAAAAATCAGTAAAATAGAGGAGATCTCAACATCATAAAACATCTGTTGGTATACCAGAAGCTTGAAAACAAGAACCTTTGTTTCCTTCACGAGTTGTTACTCGAGCAACTCAAACTGATTTTGTTCTCAAAGATAAAGAAACTCAGACAGATCATTGACACGGCAGATTTTCTTTTGGACACAACATTTTTCAATACCGGCACTTAGCAATTTCTCTTAGCAATTTTGCACTGGAGGAGACAGTTATCTACTTTAGCTACAAAGTAAGGTTTGAATGTGTTTTGCATGAGGACATGCAATGTCTTCAGTTGGGGGGCATGTTAGGACCCAGAAATGTCCCTTTTTCACTACATATTTTGCCCATTCAACCTTCTCATTCCTAAGATAAATGACTATTATAATGAGTACTAAGACCCTTTTCCCCAAGAAATGAACTATTCATCTCGCTTTTATATTTTCATTTACTTAGGATGTTTGATCGGTAACGTTCACATATTTTACCCATGAAATGATTTAACTAATGATCAAAATACTTAGAACAACCCACTTCGAGAAACTTGTTGTTGTTACAACTATGTGCCAATCTTCGAAGCTGTTACATGACTGTTGCAATGGATGCCACCAACCCTGGAAGCTGTTACATGACTACTGCAACAGAAGCCCGTCAATCCTGGAAGTTGTTACAACAAACGCCACCAGTCTTGTTGTTATATGACTACTGCAACACATGTTGATTATATATGCTGGCTCACGATGTTGATCAATGGGAGTTCTAGATTTTGTATTAATGATATCAAACGAACAGCTTGAGAATCAGGGATTCTCAAGACTGTTCTGATTATGTTCTACTATTGTACACGAACATTTTTGGCAATTGAATGAAAGAGTGGATTGAATTCCTTTAGCAGACTGTAACCTATTTCTTTGAGTGGATTCAGTGAGAAGGAAAGGGCCCACCTTCCTCACCGATTTCCCTCCATTTTGAATTCTAGATTAGTTGTTTTAAATGCGAATGATTTAACTATTAGACATTTCTAGAATACAACTGCTACTACAGTTTAGTTCCTTCTTGTTAGATGCGCATAAACTTGTCTCATGAGAATTAGAAGTCGATTGTTGAACATTGTTGGAGAATTGCTTTCGCTTTTTCTGCATTAGGTTAAAATCTTGTTTCCAAGAAATAAAAGTGTGAAGTACCTTCTTGCAATAAGTAGATTTCCTTTCTGCAAATAGTATAGAACTTCTTCCTGCAAAAGTAAATTAGAAAGTTGGATTAGAGTAGGCAATCCAGGGTTCTTATACATTCATCAGTTTAGATTGCAATTATGATTTCAAATCTGTAGAACTCCAGTTGTGTCAGCACAATTGTGTTAGTGATAATGTTTGGTTTTTTTATAAACTTCCCTACTACAATTAGATTAGAGATGCTTTCATAATCTAGCATAGATTGTGCACAATTATCTTGAAATAACAGACTTCCCTGGGTTGACAATTTATATTGAACACTTTGATTTTCTATTCAATTAGACAATTAAAGTGCCCAATAGTTTTAATGTGCTATTACAGGACAATTTGGTAATCCATCATGGCAAGCCAGAACCCCAAAAGGCTAAAGGGTTCAGTGTACTTCCAGACTGTTGCAGAGCCTAAACCATCATCTTGGCCAGTTGAAGCTTTAGTGACTGATACTGATCATCCCAATGGTGAAGACCATTTCCCCGATTATGAAGAAATCTACAGGATCTTCAATTATGTAGATTTCCATGTGGATGATGAGGATTTGGAATTGTACCAGAATATCTTAAGAAGTGATATCCATCTAGTAGTTTCCCGACCACAATTGCTCCCATAAAACAAGGCAGTACAATGGTACCTTAGACAATTTGATGCCACTACAACAAACATCGTGAGCAAACGAGGGAAGCGGGTAGCATCCCTTAGACCTGAACACATCGACTCCAGATATCATCTTCTCACTCCCACATGCTCTCTAAACGGACCATTCTTAAAAGGGTTTGCCCAAGCAAGTAAAGGACGAGCGAAGCGGATGAAGCACTGGTGGGTGGACGAAGACAAAACCCTCAAATAAGGCCAAAAATTAGTTCCTACCCACATGCTCCCTACAAGTTGTTGGTAGCCATGCTCTATTGCCTGTACGGAGAAGAAAAGAGCACTCATTTTCAAATTGACTGGCTGCCTTTGACACACACCATCGTCAGAACGAGACAAATATTGAACTGGGCAGACATCCTGGTTTTCAACATATGTCTGCACGCTAACAATCTCCCAGGTATGAAGAAACCTTGTTTTCATATGTTGGCCTAAATGATCGATGCCATTTGTTCCTTTGTATAGTTTCCTAAACTAAGGTGGAACTGGGACCAAAATCAAACTCCCATCCAAGTATATTGCTCTCAATTATGGAGCGTTAATTACAAACAACACTTTTATGATATATGCAATTTATTTCTTTCCCCTCTGCACTCTGCACTCTTCGGTTTCCCCAGACACGGAATCTCCTTTGAATCCAAGAATGGGATGACAGGGGTAGTCGATTGGTTCATCTATAAGTATTACTCATATATCAGGGTGTATGGAACCACCAGAGCCCTACACCTTTTTCCATACTTTATCCCGAACCATTTATTGATAAGGGAAATCGCATACCAAACCATGGGGTCAGGGGTTACTACCCTATTGCAAACCAACAACAAAAAACTTTGCCCAGTTTTCCCTATGCACATTGGAAGTTACATTATATCCAATGGTCAACATGCAAGGAAAGAAGCATAGGCCCTACAAGAGCTAATCATATGCCTGGGAGAGCCTAAAGGCCATGATTCTCACAAGCTGACAATCAACCATGTCAGGTATGTCGGTCACACTCATCCCAATATCCATGTTGTCGATTTCAAGGAAGATAAGTTTAAGGGAACACTCTCTTATGATGAATTCCTACACCAGTTGCCCCATGACGCTGCCAAGCAAGATATTGAACTTTAACAAGAAGAGATCGAGAGGGAAACTTTAAACAATTCCAGAGGTTACTGTAGCGAGAACAAGATATTGACATCACCAAAGAGCATGAGAAAACTAAGAAAGAAGAGTAGCTTGAACAGAAAAGGCTCTAAGCTGAGCAAGAATATCGGAAAAGATAAGTTGAGGAGAAGAACAAAAAATAACTTGAGCGCATGGCACACCAAAATTCACTCCAAAATAAAAAAGAAGAAGAATCCAAAAGGTTGGTTGAAGAAGAGGAAGCCAAGAAGTTAGCAGATGAAGCACAAGCCAAGAAATTGGCTATTGAGGCATATAGGAAAAATGATTAGTCGATGAAGTTGAATCTAAGAAGAAAGCATACGAGTTGTTGAAGCAAAATTTAAGCCAGACACCTAGCACTCCATTGACGCCCAACCTAGGCATTGTCAACATACCTCCTCCAGAATACACTCCCATAAGCACCATTCCCAGAGATTCTTCCCTCTCTTCCCAAGCTCTGAATTTTGAGGGCTCTGTAGTAGCCATTGGAGACCACTACTTTGATAACACGACAAAAATTATCGAGAAAATGCCGGCCAAGAGGAAGAGAGGAAAAGACATCAGGTCTAAATCATCTATAGGGAGGGTATTAGAGTAAAAAGTAGGGCCTAACCCTGAAGAGAACGCGTTCCAAGAAGCTTCAACACTCAACACTTTAAATATCTCATATGTACTTGAGGTAACCAACAACCTCAGCACTACCAAGAACAGAGTAGTCGAATTGGAGACAGATTTAAAAGTGTAAAGGAAAAATTCATCATAAATGTCCAGGAAGCTCTAAAAGTAGCTGAGAGTCTCAATTCAGAGAAGATGAACAAATCCCTACAAGCACAAAGAAACTAGGTGAATATGGAATTTGAGAAGCGGATGAAAATCCAACGAGACACCCATAGAAATGAGTTAGAGGCGTAAAAGCATAAACTCAACACAACCCTAGAAGAGACCATAGCCTCAACACACACTGTGGAATCCATCAAGGCACAGGTGCTGGAATTAAGTTAAAAATTAGCGACATAAAAGAATGAGCTCTTTGATCTGCTAAGTAGAATACAGGCTTAGCGACAGGAACAACTCAAGCTGCAAAGCACATTTATAGAGAATCAAGAAAGACATCAAGAAGCGAGCGAAGCCTTAGAGGAGATGCTCAGTTGGCAGGATATGCACCAACCTCCACCTACCACATTGCCGGTATATTCGAAGAGGGAAATACTTAGATACTAGATTGTCTTTGACACTAGCAGACCTCCCGTCATGAGTGCTCACTCCAACCAAGGAGCAACAGTCGACACTTGCACAAAGCTATGGAGAAATGCAAATGATCTTGTCGAAGAGGCAGGGGTACAACCAATGGAATCCATCGATGAAATGACATATGTTAGCACCAGAATGGTTGAGGTGGAGGACCACAAGAAAGCCAGCCAGGATAGCATCCAAAATCTGAGTCAATTTGAAGAAAAATGAATTGAAGAATACATGTCGAAACCCGTCCGACTCACCCACAAAATCCAATCCTTTGTAAACACCACATCGAAACAATTATATCAAGAAGTGTCCACCAAATTTTGCAATGGAAAGTCGATCTTGGAGAGATTGCAATCAAGCAAACTTGAGAGCATATTAAGTGATCATTCCATTTGGAAATAATACCAAGATCAACTATAAGAACATGGCAGTTCATGATTACAAATTCCATAGTTTCTTCCATATGTTACTTTCTTCGGTTATTGTAATCTCAATTTTGAATTCGGAATACGAAGAGTCCCTTTTTGTGAAACGGCCCCAATTTCATGATTGCAAAGAAGAACAATTGTAAATAGTTTCCCCTCACTATAAACAAGGGCATTGTCCATTTGAAAGAGCTTTTGGTTTCAGAATGTAGCAAGAGAGTATTTCTACTGCAAGTTAATTTGAACCGAGAGACATTTTTAGTTGAAGATTATGGTATTGATGTGTATGAATGTGATTATTCTATTTATGCATCTATATTATTGTAATATGTGAATATTGGTTGATGAATTACTTTTGAATTAATGTTTGCAGTTCACAGTTACCATGATTTTCAGAATGAGTACAGCGATAGCATAATTCGATTAACTAATCGATTCCTTGATTCTAACAAGTTATACTATTAAACTTGTATATTACTTGTGTTGTGAATTTCTTCTGTGCAAGTAATACATATATTTCACTATATTCATATTGTCTATCAGTTTGCTCCTGATCAGGATAGGTTAGCTTAGAATTAGTTAGAAACTGCATCTTAGAATAATAATCATTCACCTTATCTTAAATTTAGTTTGTCGGATTTACTTCTTTTTTTATATATATTTTTAATTCATCCGAGAACCTTCGATTCTCAGATTCATATTTCGTTAGTATTTTAGTTAGTTGGTAATCAGGCCAAAATCTGGTTGGAAGCGCTACCCCAAATGAGAGTGGGTCTAATTGGGACTTGCCATCGGGCATTTTCCCTCATTTGATTGAACAAGTCATTACGGCCCGTCAACACTGCCATAAAGGTAGAACATAAACTACTAAGAACCAAGATATCATGAAATTTTTTGGGGATCCTCCCTAGGGGTGTAATGTGTGGGTGGGGTGCCAAATAGCCCACTATAGTAATAATAGTGTAGTTATGGTGGCCATTCAATGTAAAGTGGACTAGATCTATGATGGTTTTTATTATTAAATAAGGCCCACTAGTTAGTTAGCATGGAATAAATGTAATATGGCCTCATTAAAGAAGGCCCGCTAGATATTTAGGAGATGTGATGACTAGAGTTTCGTAGATAGATATAAGTAAGGTTGAGTCCTTCTCAGGGGCATGTATCGGGGAATTTTATATTGGAGTTGAGTTCACTGAGAGGTCACCCTAACTTAAGAGGAAAGTGAACAAGAGTGGATTCCTTCCATAAAGGATCATTGTAAGGTGTTGTCTTACCTTAGGGGTATTTTGATATATAAAGTGATGGAAAATTCATGATTATGTTGTTTGTGGTTCAAGTCTAAGGGTTAAAGATCATAATAAGTGGTATCGTAGCTCTTTCTTGGGCAAGAAAAAGGAAAAAAAAAATTAAATGTATTTTTAAGGGAAATTTTGGGTAGCGACATTCATATCCATTCTTATAGCTTTCCATGTAGAATCAGAAGAAAACAAGTGTAGATCTAAATTCCTCTTGAGAAACATCACGTTTAAAAAAAACTTTTCAAATGTTGTTGAAGATATCATTGATTTAAAAAAACCTATTCTGGGGTTTTTTCAAGGACGACCGTGAATATTGTTGTGCTTATATATTTTGACATAGCACCCATATTGTAACCAAACCAATGCCATTGAATATAGGATTTTTGTGGGTTTGATTTGATATATTATATGTTATGCTTTCTATCAATATCTAGTGTGTTATAGCCCTTGCTAATTTTTTTCCCCTAAACCCTAAATACAAAAGAATGGTCATGTGGAAGAACGTGATATGGGAGGATCATATTAATATAGTTGCAAGACATGCAATATATATTTAAAAAGGCTCAAGTAACATAACAACAGGATATGGTGCAAGCACAACAACTTAAGGAGGAACTACAAGAATTTAAGGAGAGTATATCATCTATGCAATGTATCATATCATCCAGAGAGAGTATACTAGTGAAATAGATGCATGGTATGATTTAGAGGATGATTATGATAATCAGTACATGGATAATGGTCATTTATGGGAAGATAACTATTTTCACATTCTATTTGATGACTCTACTCCACCTTATATAGAGAACATCATTGAGGGAAAGAAAGAACCCATTATGACCACTAGTGTTTAGCCTCCATATTCTCCAATGGTATTGTTCCTTCCATATACACCCCCAACCATTTACGACTATGTGGATGATATTTTTGTGGATTTTATTTGTTTGATCCACGTGAATATGGTGGGAATTTGGAGCACAATACCAACGCATTAGTCGAGCTCATGACTCATCAATTGGGATTTATCATAAATGGGACCTGAGTTTATGGACAATCTCTCTAGATTACTTCAACATTGCAATTAGTAATTGCACATGGGACATTGGCTTCATAGACTACTCCAAGAGTCTAGCACTGTGGCTAGCCCTTGTACATGGGACCTTGGTTCCCTACACTACTTTATCATTGTAATCTACGTGTGTACATGGGACCCTGTTTTATTGTTATACAACCTCACTATAAGCACTGAGGGTAATGCCTTCGGAAGGGGGATAGAATGTCAAGATCCTCCCTAGGGGTGTAACGTGGGGGGTGAATGGTCCACTAATGTAATAATAATGTAGTTATGGTGGTCATTTAATGTAAATTGGACTAGGTCCACTGTTTATGTTATTATTAAATAAGGCCCACTAGTTAATTAGTATGGAATAAATGTAATGTGGCTTCGTTAAGGAAGGTCCACTAAATAGTTAGGAGGTGATATGATTAGGGTTTCATAGATAGCTATAAACATGGATGGAGTCCTTCTCACGGGCATGTATTAGAGTATTTTGTATTGGAGATTAGCTCATTGACAACTTGCCTTACCTTAAGAGGCAAGTGAATAGGAGTATATTCCTTCCATAAAAGGATCATCGAAAGGTGTTACACTACTTTAAGGGTATTTTAATCAATAAAGCATGAAGATTTCTAAATATCTTGTTTGATATTCAATTTGAAGGGTTAGGGATCATAACAAATTCATAGAACAATATTCTTTAAAAACTACGACTACACAAAAGGCTACCTTTGTGGTTCGACTTCATCAATCCCATCTCAAGATATGGTCATCAATATGGATCCTTCTTGTTTGATGCATGCTTATTTGGATATTCTGGTTGTTGTTTGATTATGCTCCCCGGGGAAATGATAAAGATTGAAGTGTTGAAATATCAACTTCAAATCCATGGTATGTTGAACATCCCATGTAACCTAATGTTCCTCTATTGTGTAGAACCTTTCAACCATGAGATACTAAGCTTTGAATCCCCATACACATTGAGTTTGTTGACCCCTACCTCAAAAACTCTCATCATCAAAATGGACATAGTTGATTCTCTTCCCAAGCCACACTCAAAAGAAAACCAATGAGATTATGAGATATAAAGGATACCACCCACACCACTCTCACGTGGATTTTGGCAAGCTACTCCATCAAAGAAAGCATAGGGCTATCATTTTTTTGTTTCCACCTCTCTAACCACCCTTTGTTTCTTAAGCTTTAATCTCTTTCCAAAGTTCCTATTGGAAACTTGAATCTTATAAAAAATCACCAGTGGTGTCTAAACTTTTCCCTAGAATAGGAGGCATTCCTCTTTAACTAAATGGCCCACGAGCAAAAAACTAGTAGTGAATGATGTTTTTTTCTTGTGTCATTGTCCTTGAACCAGTTTTGCAAGGCTCCTAAATTGACTCCCCTTCCTATCTACCCTTTCCAACCAATGATATTGTCACAATTATACATACTTTCTTAACAAATTGGCATGAGAAGAACAAGTGAAAAGACACTCTTTGCTTGCTCTTTACACAAGATATAATGCCCTGGGCCCTACTAGTACCTTCACCGTAAGTTATCCTAAGTGCAGATTCTATTGCATAGTATGAACCATAATAATATTCTATCCTTTAAAGGAGATTTGAGCATCCAGACAAGGTTTCATTTCCAATCTTACATAGCCTCTCCTTGATTTGCTAAATAAATTGTGTACCCCATGTTGACTTTGTAGAGGCCTCCTTATTTGTCGTTCCTTGCACCGAGGAGTTATGTTGGTCATAAAGACTTATTGAAACCATTATCAATGAATCTCTATATTAGGTCCATTCAAGTGTACATCCATTCACCAAACCCAGTTGTTTTACATCTTTCCAACTTGTAGACACTACCCATTAACATTTGTATCATGTACATTAGCCATGCAAAAAAATGTGATGTGAATGAAAGTGTTCAACATGACCTTGTGACAACCTTTGTTCTCCATGTCCTCTTACCTAAGGATGTTACCCTAACCTAACCTATTACATGTTTCCTATAATCCATGCAAGGTGATCCCCTATAATGGAAAAATTACCTACCATTTCCCTCCAATCAATAAAGCCCCATGTAGCTTTCTTATTTTGAGATCTTATCCATTCCTCTATGTTACATGGTTCAATATACTTCCTTTTTATTATTGATTTCCAAAGAACTTGTGCGGTGAGTATCCTCCACATGCCTTTAGCATCCAGTACTTTATAGAAGATACTTAAAGGCGTTGTCTAAATGTTCTATGTTTTGGTCCTTTTCGTTGAATCCGACGACATAAATCTAGACAAAATCACAATTTTCTATTGTTTAAATTGCATTTTTGAATGTCGGGATGGATTCATCGTGTTGGAAAATCCTTGGGGCATTCGGATTATACAGACTTGGCCACTCAAATCTACAGATCCCACAATTTCTCACAAGCTTTTAGGAAAAAATACATAGAAAATATCCTAGGAAAAAAGGAAAAACGTAGAACGTTTAGACTACAACGATACTTCAATCTTTGAGGTGCCACCTCTTTCCTTTTTACATTTGGTAAGTCTTTTCCATTTCACTAAGGGAATGGAGTCTTTATTCCTTCTTCTTTCCCAAAGGTATTTGAAACGCAAATTCTTGATTTTATTAAGTATGATTTTGGGATTGGATGTTATACTCATTCAATAAACTAGAATATCTTCAATGTCACTTTTTAGTAATTTTATTCATCCTCGACTTGATATCTATCTATTGCAACAAGTGTTTATTCTTTTGTCCACCTTCTCGAAAAGCCACATGCAATCTTTTGAGTTGTAATCATTTTCCTTTAACTGGTAGCCCAAATATTTCATACTTTTTTCAAAGCATTTGCTTCAAAGAGGGAATTGGTGTGATTATATCCACATGGGGATCTTCATGTTTCTTACATAAGTCAAATGTAGACATTTGGAAGCTGATCTACATCCCAGTTGTTGTGCAATATAGTTTTAGTGCCCTATATGGAACCTTGGATTTTCTTTTTGTCTCATTTCCAAAAAGTATATCATCATCGACAAATAGTGGATCAAAGTAATATCCCATCCTATAGCAATCAATACTCCCCTTCACTCTCCTCCCTCCCTTAAACTTTCCAATAGCCCACTCAAACCTCCAACCATGAGAAGAAACAACAATGGAGACCATGTGAACCCTTTCCCTAAACCCCTGGTTGGTTTGAAGAACTAGGTTGTTGCTCATTGATTAGTACTATATAAGACATTGAAGAGAAACAATCCTCAATCTAGTTAATCATGTGAACATTGAAACCTATGTGAAACATTAGCATTCTCATAAAAGTCCATTTTTCTTTATCATATGCAATGGAGAGATTTAATTTGAAGATAAAGAGGGATTTTTCTCCTTCTTTATGGAATGTAAGGCTTTTTGAGCCACACCAATTGCAACAAATATCATTTTCCCCTCTAAAAAGCCAAATTGTTCACCTAAAATAACTTTTGACAAAATGGAATTTAATCTTGTCACTATGACTTTAGCAGTAATTTTGTATAGATTGTTACAAAGGGATACAATATGATAAGAATCAAAAGAGCGGGGAGTACCCATATTAGGAATGTTTGTCAGAAAGATAGAGTAAAGATGAACATATATCTTTATTAAACATCTTAATTTTTACACCACCATTAAAATATCCTTCCCCAAAACCTCATAGAATCTATTGTAAATTCTACATGCCATCCATTTGGACCAAGGGATTTGTCTTATTGAAAAGATGCCAAAACTTCCTTTAGTTCTTCATCCTCAATAACAGACTAGAAGATATTTATTTTGATAATTTTTTACTAGTCTATTGAATTTGGAAATAGTTCAGCCATAATCTCTCTTAGGTTTCCCTATCCCGACTCTTAACAATTCTCCTTGTAATTCTTATGGATGTCTTGGAAATGCCCTTGAAACTTGTGTGAACATTCCCTTCCTTGTCCCAAATCTCCTATACGTGTTGTGAGCCTTGCGAGCCTAGGTAAACGTATGAAGTCCTTGGTATTTTCATTGCCTTCCTTGAGCCAAATGGATCAACTCTTTTGCCTTGAGAAATTTTTTCCCATGCTAATAGTCAGTTCCTTTCATCTTCTAGCTTCTCCACACCTTTCACATTTTCTCCATATACACTTCCCCCCTTCAATTTATCATCAAGAGATTCAAGATTTGATTATGCCTCTTCCAATTTGAGCTCATATCGATCATTTTGACATTGTACCCATTTGTTTGTGAGTGTTTAGATCCTTTTCATATTATCTGGGAAGGAAATCATAGCATTAGCATCGCAACTCGGTCTCCACTCCTTGTTTATTGAATCCCTTATTATTCATTCAAGAGCCAATAATCATTGAATTTAAAGGGAGGAGGACGTTTTTTCATATTTGATTCTAGTTGGAGTAAAATGGGGAAATGGTTGAAAGTACCCTCCACAACAATGCAGACCCTATACCTCCTAAAATTTGACAAAGCTTCATCTAAAACAATAAACCTATCAAATATGTTGGTTATCTATGCCCTTCTTTTTCTCTTATTTCTCCATGTAGGCTTTTATTCAATAGGTTTACAATCACTTATGCATCATTGTCAACACTATCACTTTTGTACCCACTCTAAAAAATCCATTGCATTTTCACCATATGCGCAACCACACATCAATCAATCTTACCCACTCATCTCTTTGACTAGTAGAAATCACTAGATATATTGGTTATGAAAGGAATAAGTACAGAAAAAAATACAACAAGGTGTTAGATGTGGAAATGTAATTGCCAAAATAAATCACAACTCCAAGAAACACATAGCTTATTTGTTGCAAGACAACACAAACCTCCTTAGATGTGTGTAAATTTCTAGTAGAAGATCTAGGCTTCTCCATTAAACTTTGTGTGTGTCAAGCATTGAATAAGGGCGGTGTTGACTATAGAATCATGGTTGGATACCAAGAGTTCAAAATATTGATATGGGCAATCTTTTGAGTGACTTGTACATATTGGGAAAAGCTATCATGAAAAGGTATTACCCTGAAAAATATTAAGATTATCACGAAAAATACGAAAATCAACAAGTTTATATGTTATATCTCTCAATGTTTTTTTATTTTCTTTCTTAAGTTGTAGAATTAAAGCTCAACTTTCTGAGGCCCGAAGATGGAAAGCGGGTGGATGTGTATGGGCACTAACGAAACCCTAGCTGTAGGTGGCTAGGGTTCGTTTTCTCTTAGGTCTGCAGTCAACTGAGGGGCCAGAAGCCCAAAGTTTCAGGCAGACAAGGAGCGAGATAAGCTTCTCCTTAGGTGGGTTTCCGAGGGTGTTCTTCCCATTTCTCTCCAAGAAACTTTCTCGCCATTAGCTGACATGGAGGCTTCCTTAGATTATTCCTGGGACATGAGCGAGGAAGATGAGATTTGGTCGATGCTAGGTGGCTGACGTTTTTTTAGGACATCTGTGGAGGTGGTTGAATGTGCAAGCTCAGGTGCTAGTTTTTGGACAGGTGGAGTTTCTCTCATGTATGTCATTCCCCGGCCTCAGGCTAAGCCAACTTGCTCTGCAAAGGCTCCTCCATCCACTTAGGCCTTCTCTCCAATGAGGGTTAGGCTTGGGTCAGGTGGACGGGGGGACTCATGTTATTTATGTAACTGCATCTACAAGGTGATTTCCAAAGTCATTGCAAGGAGAACTAAAGCTACTATTTCAGAAAAAATCTCTCTTGAACAATTTGCCTTTCTCGAAGGTAGACAAATTCACGAGGCAATAAGGGTTGCTCAAGAAGTCATGCACAATCTGAGATCTACAAAGAGTAGAGGAGCAATCCTAAAAATTGATCTATCAAAAGCCTTCGATACAGTAAACTGGTTATACTTAAGGATGCTCCTTATTCATCTGGGTTTTGAGGTCCTCTTCATAAATTGGATAATGTGTTGCATCACCTCAATCTCTTTTGTTTTCCTAATCAATGGGTCAACCTCAAGTTTATTTCATGTCGAGTGAGGATTAAGGCAAGGATGCCCTCTCTCCCCTTTCCTATTCCTTCTAGTTACATAAGGGTCGAGTAGAGGCCTAGAGGAGGCAAAATCTAGAGGAGATTTTTTGGGTATCACCATCTCCCCATCCTTACAGATTTCTCATTTATTATTTGTTGATAATATTCTAATTTTTTGCAGTGGGAACAAAAGGGATGCAGAATCTTTATTGAAGATTTTAGAACTTTTTGGGAAAGCAACATGAATGGAAATTAATAGCAGAAAGTCTACTCTATCAACTTACAACTTGGATAGAGCAGAAAATGATCTATACAAAAGGATTTTTCCCTTCGAGTTTAAGGAAATGGAAGAAGGACTCAAGTATTTAGGATTCCATTTAAAACCCAAAAGGTACATGAAAGAGTACTGGACGTGGCTACTGGCAAAACTAGAAAGAAGACTAAAAGTCTGGAGCTTTAGATGGATTTCAAGGGCAGGAAGGGTTACGCTGGAAAAATATGTTCTAGAAGCCATCCCAATCTACTGGATGTCTCTTGCTTGGATCCCAAAAGGAATTCTTGAAAAGGCTCAACAAATTTGTTTTAGATTTATTTGGGTAGGAACAAAAGAAAATCATGTTGTTCCATGGATTTCTTGGGATGTTCTTGCATCCCCAAAGCAGCTTGGAGGATGGGGGTTAAAAAACATTTTCTTGTTTGCAAAAGCACTGGCAGTAAAATCAAGTTGGAAGCTACCCTTCGAAACCTTTGGACCACAGTTGTATACCAGAAGTATATTGCACCAACCTCTTTGGAAGATTGGGTGAGAAGTTCAATTAAGAGTAGTTGATGTTGCTCAATCATTTGGAAAGCCATCCTTTCCTCTTTTCAAGTCATAGAAGATGGTTTAGATTGGAAAGTAGGAAGAGGCAATGAATTCTGGATTGGAGTGGATATGTGGCCTGGTAGTGGTTTAAATCACAATCTTTCGGAAGATTACATCCATATCTTGAATGACAACGATTTCCACTTTCTAAACCAAGTGTCATATCTAGAAAGAACAAACTTTCGGGGACAAGGCTGGAAGAATGCGGCTCAGGTGGGACTAGGAAATATCTTCAGTGAAGATTGGGACCATTACACTGAAGCTCTTTGAAGGGCACACATCTGAATCTCAGATTTAGAGGATGAACTGGTTTGGTAGTTGTCACCCTTTGGGGATTATTCTCCTAAGCTAGGTTATTCACATCTTATCATTGAGATTCAACAACAAGAACCTCATTGGTTGTGGAAAGGGATTTGGAAAGTTAAATGTTCCCTAAATGCAAAACTCTTCATGTGGTGTTTAATCAAGAATAGGGTGCTCACATGGGGTAGAATGAAAAAATGCAAGGTGGAAGGACCAGGTTGGTGTGCTCTCTGTAAGAATGACGAAGAATCTATTAATCATCTCTTCATAAACTACGTTTTTTCTCGCCTTTTTTGGAAGGATTGCTCCAAAAGCTTAGAGATTGATTGTCGATGGGAAGGAGACTCAGTCGAGGAAGCTTGGAAATCTTGGCTATCGTTTCCCACTCTTAAAAGTATAAAAGCAATGCCTTTGATTCTATGCTGGGGAATTTGGCTCGCCAGAAATGCGGCAATTTTCAAAGAGAAACCATCCCTTCGTGAACTTGTAGTAGCCCGAGGGATCGACATTCTAGTAGATTTTCCCCAAGAGAAAGATGAGAGAAGACCTAGGCAAATTCTTGAAGAAGTTATTGACCAGAGTTACCCTTGGGATTTTTTTGATGGGGCCTCTTAGAACAATGGAGAAAGTTGTGGAGGAGGAGCAATCCTCTTCCTTGCAGAAAATCACTATTTTAAAATCTCGATGGGTCTTGGGTCGGGTACCAACAAATGAGCAAAACTATTGGCACTAAAACTCCTTCTCCTTTTTGTCGTGGATAAAAATATCTCTTCTCTACAGATTTTTGGAGACTCTTTGTTAGTTATCAGTTGGATCCAGAAATCCCAGCGATGCCATAATATTCTTCTCGCTCCTCTGCTTGATGAAATCTTTAGAATTCTTAATGCTTTTGACACCTATTCCATTCGGCATGTCTACAGGGAAAGAAACAAGACAGTAGATGCCCTCTCTAAGCAAGGCCTGCAGATTGCAATGGGGTAGTTAGAATGTATAGAGTATCAGAATGGTTCGATGACATGAGTTGGTCCGATTCCATTTGCAACAGGCTCGAGGCCAGCCCCTCTGATATTGTTGTGTTTTTTTTTTTCAGTCTTCTTTTTCCTTTGGTGCATCTTGGTCCTGCAGATCTTCGTTAGCTCAAGGATAGTGGCACCACTAGTGGTCGTTTCCCCTTACTAGATTATATTTTTGTATAATTATGTTGTTGTTGTATTTACCCCCCAATAAGAGGGCAGGCTATCATATGGACATTTTTGTTATGTAAGTTGGTTACCTCCAACAACCCTACTTACCTCTTAGGATCAGAGGGAGACTTGTTCTTTTTTTATAGGATCAGGTGCTCTTTTTGAAAGGACTATGATACTGGCGATCAAATACATGAAAACATGTATATGCAGAATGCAAATTTCTTTTCTCCGGTGGATGAAATAAAATTTACGCTTTTTTCTTCGGAAGAAGAAAAAAAAAAAAAAAACATCTCTCAATGGAAAATTAAGTGAAATAATATAAAATAATATACAACATTATATATAAGTTATTTTAAGGAAAGGTTAGTGGGGTAGTTATACTAACATTGTAAATTCACATTTTGATAGGTGTATAGTCTTTGCGTATGTAAATGAAGGTATTTCACCTTTCAAAAAATTTAACATCTACCCAATAAATCAAATTAATTAATATAATATTAATAAAATACTTTATAAAAATGCTAATAAAATAGTTTATACAAGATAAATATATTAAATCAAATCTACTTTAAAGTTTTTAAAATATTTTTTAATCCTTTGTTTTCTTGTGCTTTCTTTGCATTCTTTACACTTATTCGAAATACAATTTAAATATTTATAAAGTTCTCACTCAAATTCTAAGTAAAAGTACTCTTTAAAAAGGTTGAAAGGAAATTGATGAAATTAATCACCACATTCATAACAAGTGATGCATGGCAGCATAGGTCCCTGTCAGGTTGGAATGGGAATAAATGCATTGTTATAGCGGGATCGAGTATAGACATGTGGGAAGAAGGTTGAAATACATGTGGTATTCATGCAAAGGATGACTTTGTGGCAGCGTGTCATTGGCCAGTGACAAGACATTTGGCTTGTAGATGACCCCCTAAGATTAATATGCGAACGAGGCAGTTTTTTCCTAGGGTGTTTATAGTTCAAACATGGGATTTAGAAAATTTTTGTCTAAATGACTTGCAAGAAAGGTTCCTGGAGAAAGGGACTAGGAAGCACAAACATTAAACATTCAAATATAATAAACACAATTTCCTAACATTCAACATAGTTGAATGCAAATTCGAATTTGTTTTCTTCGAAATTTATCAAATATTAATAACACACACAGTAACATTCTAAAATAATAAACACAATTTCCTGACATCCAACATAGTTGAAGGAAAAAAAAAATAGCATTTCTGAATTAGTTTTCTTTGAAATCTATCAAAAATTAATAATGTATGTTACATATTTTTGGAATCTGTTCCACATTTCTGGAAATTTAAATGTGTTTGTCATATAGACTGGGATTGGGGCTCCCGTGGACCATAAAAGAAGTAATTACAAAAAATATGATTGTAGAAAGAAGAAGTGTGAAGTGTGCGATGGTAGAGAGGAAGACCTGAAAAGAAGAAATTAGAAGTTACTAGTCTTTGGTTAGAGATTTCTATTTAAATAGGTATAATAACTGGACTGATAAAGAAAACAAGATAACATTGGTATAGACTTACTATGAAGCGGATGTGTTTTTGTTGGTGTCGTTAACGATCGCTGGAATTGTGCCAACTGGTTGTTGCCCTTCATCGATGAGGTTGTCCATTCTCCGTTGGAACCATTCTTCAATGTAGCTTCTCATGGGGGCCATGTTGATTTCATCCTGGATTTCTATGTTGAGAAGCTCGTTTTCTAATTTCCTTAGATCCATAGAAATACTATGCAGAGCCTGTTCAATTTCTTCATTGTGTGTCGAATAGTACAGTAGCCAGTTCTTGGTCTCATCTACACAATATTCAACTATGTTGTAAAAAATTTCAAAACACAACCCCTTTAAAATATCAAGTTGTTCATCGAAGGCTTCTTTGGTCATTGACAAGGATTTGAGGATTAAGTTTGGGTCTTGAACCTCGTTGGTACTTCCGGCTAAGTCTATTTGGGACAGGTTACTGAATAATTCTTCTTTGTTTGATATGGCTTGTTCACATGATTCGACAATGAGCTGCAAGTTCTTAATTTTCTTTTGCCAACATCCTTTTATTTTTTTGGTGTGCTTTGGGGAGCGGAGACCCTCTTGTCTTCTTTTCATATACGAGTTGTTGATGGCATGGTTGGCAAAAGGGGTCAGTATCTGGTCATAGAAACGTTGATCATATTTTAAATTCGTTTGCAAATGTTGGTGCACATCATCTTCCCTCTTTCGAAAGGAAGCTATATTTTGTGATGTTTCCCAGGCTTTAGTAACTAGTTGCATTATTTTCTTGATGTTATTCTCTACAATGGTTCTACATGATGCGAGGAAGCTGGAGGATCCTTTTAACTTGGTTGAAGGGGTAGCAGGCATGGTTTTTGCTAAAGGATTGGCAAACTCGGGGGTAGCAATGAAAGTTTCCTCCAATTCCTTGACGCGGTCGTTCAGTCTGGCATTCTCCGCTTCAATTCCTCCAATGGAATCATGAAGAGCATCATCGGTTACACAGTGAAATAGGGAGAATTGGGACGGACTCATTTTCATTTTCCTAAAATTAATCTATGTATGAGATTTGGATTTCTTATTTGTTACATCTCTCTTTTCAATGACGATATTTTTAGATTAGTTGTCAAAAACAGCGCTCTAGAATACGAAGGATTCATCTTCGTAAAAAATGTCGGTCTCAGTTATTTCCATTGCGGAAATATGGTGCACGGTGTCTGCGGACGGGCCAATTTTGTGTATGTGCTCAATTTCAACTTCAACTTGCATCTGATCACTCTCAATTTCAGGTTCGTCCCCCTGCCCTACAATGTTTTTTCTTTTCTTCGTCAGGGGAACTTTGTGAGA
>CBVK0100320585.1:0-11350 GCA_900067695.1 Picea abies
CAAGTGTTCTCTTGGTTTCATGGATGTATGCTTAAATGACTAAATGTTAAGACTACTAACAAATTGTCTAAGTATACAAAAGAGTTACACTAGAGTAGGAGTGTGACTCACATGTAGCTTAGAACAAAGTATGGATATGTTCTAGGTGAAGACGCATAGTCCGGACGAAGTATCATTGGTGTTGTCAAGCAGCCAAGTGAGAACCATTGCGTTGTAACACACCCTCAAGAGGTGCACGATCACAAGATTTGGCTAGGCACACTGTGGGGACGTGACAGTTCTCTTATTGAAAATCAAGTTTTCATGTATTTTGGAGCAAGTTACACCATTGTTTTGATATGTTGATTTGTCATGCCTTAAAAGACACTTTGGCTCCAAAATGTGATGTTATATTTTTCCATTTCTAATTAATGTAGTTTTCAGATCTACATACTTGATTAGATCATACCCTAAGGGTTATTGTATTGATTTTGTGTTGAAGTATTTTGAGGTGCTTATCTATTTGAACTTCCCTGGACTAGTTGTGGATAGATTTGCAAAGCTATTTCTGAATCTTTCAGTTCAGTGCTAACGCTGAAAGTTGATAAATCGATGACCTCATTAAAGTCTAGTGAACTTTATGAATGGGGTAAAACACAGATTTCTTTGTGAAGATTGTTGTCTATGAAATTTCTACAAAAGTTATATGAAAAAGAAATGGACTAATGGCAATGATCAAAAAGACTTTCACAATAAAAAATATCATTCGAGTCGCCTGTTTCTTGGCACAACACTATCCCGGGATGCGAAGACTTTGTAAAGCTTACAACTAGCTCAACTTGGACTTGTCTATATCTATCGGGCTTAACAAAATTTGCAAGTGAAGGCCTATAGTGTCTACCTAGATTTATCGAACCAAAACAATTCGGAAAACTCCCTCAAGAAATTCATCTTTGCCCCCATTCCTTTTACAAAGTCCTTGCCATTAGAGGTGATAATTATTTTTCCAATTTACATTTGGTGTGAAAGACAAAAAGCGCCACGGCAATGGTTTTAGTTTTTACCAGAAGGCTAAAGCGACATTGGATTCAGGTAAATATGTTCTATTAACAATTCTCCCCTCATTCCTTTTACATGGAAAATTTCCTGGCTGGAGGGTAAATATGTTCTATGACCACCTCTCACCTCATTCCTTTTACATGGAAAATTTCCCGGTTGGCAAGGTAAATATGTTCTATGGAAAATTTCCTTCTTGGCAGCAAAAGAACCTTGGGAGTGTGAATTTTATATTATTTGTAATTAGGCGTTTTCAGTCAAACAAATTAAAAAAAAAAAACTGTAATTAGGTTTTTTGAAACCGATGTTATCCATGTATATTTCAACGCAGATCAAGGCCCCTGCATAAGACTATTTCACAGCTCTTACCCGAACAAATTGAATGTAAAACAAATTCACTGTAAGTGCTATGCTACTCTCATCATGTGTTCAGAAACAGAAAGCTTATTATTTTTTCCTTGCATTCAGAAAGCAGATGAAAATGAAGCGAGGATGTCTATGCAGATCTGCTAAATCAGTCTGATGGCCGACTGTCTGGTATAATAAAATTGAATGACAGTGCTGATCGACTGTCTGGTATAATAAATTGAATGACAGTGCTGAAAAGCTAGCTGGTATTTTGCATGACATAGTGCATACCCATCCTATATTTCCATCCAAAGAATAGATCAGAATCAATAAGATCAGAATGCATGTCAACATCGATATCCAATCTGTGAGCTAGATCAGAATGCATGTCAACATCGATATCCAATCTGTGAGCTGAGAACAAAACAAATGCCTCAAAAAAACTGTTGCATTGCACGATAGATCATAGCAATTTCTTGATTTATTTCAGAGATGGAACTCATAATCAGAGTCAATTACTTCCATAAATCAAACTCATCTTTACTACTTTTCTTGATTAAGTATAAATACTTACATGCTACATGACATGCACTTGCTCTACTTGCATAAGTAGGCAAGGAAAAGGTTATCTTGAATGCCCCTCAAGGTGCATCCTATAGCTCAATATAAGTTAGATGTGTAACATTAGAAGAGCTAATTATTGTAAGTCCTCCCATAAAATAGAAGAAAAATCAATCAAATTATTAAAGCTAAGTATAATTTATATAAGGGACAAAATATAATGAAACAATAATATTAAGCAATAACAATATCAATTAAATAAACACTTTAGATTTTCCACACTAAATCACTCATTTTATACCAGTGACTGATTGAATAACATTTTCATATACAATACCATCTTCTTTCTAGAAATTAGAAAAATAACACCAACTCATAATACACATAGATCTCTGGATGTGCAAACTTCCCTTCAAGTTTTTTCACAAAAAACTTTGAACTTTGGGATTTGATCACTATGAACACTTGATAAATCCAGGATTAAGATGGATCTACACTAGTGTAACTAGCATAGAATCATCTCAACCTAAGAGATATATTAAACTCTACAAGGAAACAAAAACTCTCAACCTGTAAATCTGAATCCTTTTACCCTATCATATACTTTTTAATAAATATTGAGATTTGCATCTGACCATTCTTATAAATTCTTGATAAATCCAGGGATAAGATGAATCTATGCTAGTTTATAGTACTTGTATTTTTGTTTTCACATTATTATTGTTTTTGTTTGTGTTTAACATTGCCTACAAGAGCACACACCCCACATGGAAATCCCCCTCTCCCACGAGGTTGTAGAGCAATGCTATTTATTGTACAAAAGCATCACTTCCAGTGATATACGCATCAGTTTCTCTTCAAATTAATTAAAACAACCAAAAAAAACCTGGAAATACTTAAAAACTAGCTATCTGCAATAGCTGCTTTGTATGAAATGATCTAAAGATCTTCAACCATTTCAGCGTTTTCAACAAAACATTTTGGCATTTGTGAGGCAGATTAAAAACATAAGAAAGATAGCAGACTGAAAGAAGATCAAGAAATATCACTGAATAAGGTAGGCAAGCCCAATTATTTGACATTTTGATGAAAAGCAACATTATTATTCGACAAACAAAGTATTATTCCACACAATGTACTCAGATTTTTGAGTAATTTCTTCTTATTTGAATCCAAAGCAGCCTCAAAGCAATTAAACTATGCTTTCAAATACTGCATGAATAAGAAGCTCATACTATTCAATAAGTTATATGCAGAAGAATTGCCCCAAAAGAAACGAAAACAACCATAACATCTATTTCTGGCAAAAACACCAATCAGATGCAGAATCAGCTGAGGAACCAGAAACCACACACACCAGAGAAACATTGCCAATTTCTGTCCTCCATATCTCACTATTCTTAGTAATCATCATCCCCGCCACCATAATCATCGTCATAGCCCAAATTATCTTCAACTCTCTCTGCAACTCTGTCTTCAATCTTATCCTCCTCGTAGTTAATAACCTCACCCAAAGCCAAGCCCCCCAAAGCCCCTGCTACAGCTCCAACTGCCAGCCCAGTGCCCATCCCAAACTTACTGCTCTTGGGCTTCTCGGGTTGCCCATAATAAGGCGCAGGAGGTGCCGTAGCAGCAGAATAAGCACCTGCAGAAGATCCCACGGGCGGAACCTCGTTATAGTACGAACCCCCATAAGGGTTAGGGCTTGATCCGGTATAAGGGTTTGGTTGCGCATAAGGGTTTGGCTGCGCATAAGGATTTGGTTGCTGATAAGGGTAAGGGTACCCTGCAGGAGGATTGGCATACCCTGATGGAGGATTGGCATACCCTGCGGGAGGATTGGCATACCCTGCTGGAGGATTGGCATACCCTGCGGGAGGGTTGGCATATGGGTATTGCGGAGAAGGGTAGGCGGGATAGTTTGGATTGTAACCTCTGGATCCATAGGGCTGTGCATATTGGGGTTCTGGCCATCGTTTTTCTTTTAAACGGATCAGGATTTCAAGCTTACCTTGCGGGCGGCCAGAAGGGCGTTTGAGCTTCAGCGTCCGCTCCAGCCTTTCTTCAAATCCGACTTCGTCGAGAACTTGCACGAGCGGAATCCGGGCCGTGCCAACCAGCGGTTTGGTGAGCTCCGAAGGCTTTTCGTGCACGATTTCGATGGTCAATTCAGCGTCTTCCAGGGGCCGGTTGCCGACGGGGATCGTGAGCTTCTCGTCCCACGATGGGTTCGTATCTCCCTCCTGATCGACCCTGGTAGAGACCTTGTAGTCGGGATCGACCCACGCCACGGCGTAGGGGCGGAGGTCGCCATATCGCCAATTTACGTTCTTCAGATCGTAGGGGCGGAGGTCGCCATATCGCCAATTTACGTTCTTCAGATCGCGGGCAGAAAGGATTGTGAGCTCCACGTCTACGGGCTTCGGAGGTTTTGCCATGGCTTCAGAGGTTGGGAGAATAGCTGAGATTTCTGCTTAGGAGATAGGAGGATAAACCCCTGCAACCCCTGTGAGGATTTATATGAAGTTTTCCATCGTTTCGAGGTGGCGTGCATGTGAGTTTCGTATTTACGCTAAGAATTGATTCTTGACTTAAACTAGTTGTGGTAAAACCTATTTCTAGGACACAATCGAACTCAAGAATTAAGTTAATTGTAATCAACAATATAAAAATAAAAATAAAATGGTGGGTCCAAATTTTAATGAGGAATGTAATGGAGTAATAAGCACTTAATTATACATAGTATTTAATGTTTTGGTGTGAGTGTTAAGTTATTTTCAATTTTTTTTCTAGCAGAAGTTATTTTTAATTTGACACTTAATTATAATGTTTTGTATGTTTTGGTGTGAGTGTTAAGTTATTTTCAATTTTTTTTTAGTAAAAGTTATTTTCAATTTGACAGTACATATTCAACATACATAATATCAAATGTGTAGGAACAATAAACACATAATTACATAGTATTTAATGTTTTGTATGTTTGGGTGAGTATTGTTGAATTTAAAATTATTTTAGATTTGACAGTGCATATCCAACTTACATAGCATTAAATGGTTTCTGATTGGGTGTAAATTAGATTCAAATTGATTGTTTAAAATATCTTTTTTAGGAAAATCTTAATATCTATATTATAATGTTTAGTTGGTAAGGTTGAAACATATCTAATTATTGTGTAATTATTGTGTGGTTGACATATAAGGAGTAAGTTAAAAAGTGAAAAAAAAAAAAAAAAAAAAAATAAGTTAAAAAGAAAAAAAAAAAAAAAAAAAAAAATTTAATGAATTTTTTTTAAATCAATTTAACTAAAAAATATAGTGAACTTTGTTTTTAAAAACTTTAATTTTTAAATGATCTAAATTCAAAAAAATAAATGAATGAGAAAGAAAATTTAGCTAAAAAATTACACTAATTGAAAAAATAGAATAGAGTTTTTGTACTTTTTAACTTACTCTTTTAATAAGTATATAAATATTGTGATTCATAATATATTTTTTATTTGACAATTATAGATTGTTGTTTACTTGTAATGGTTACCATTATAGTATCAAAATTGATTTTTTTAAGTTCCAACTTGTTATAAAAGTGTAATTCAAAAATTAAGAGTTAAAACTTAAAACAAATAATAATATATTTATCATTTATAAAAAAAAAAAATTATAAAATTTCAAAACATGAGTTACAACTAGAAAGGAATGTGAAATTATCAAAAAGTTTTTATTGGTTGGACTCTATAACACCTTGTGTTTACCATCTATCATTTATATGATCTTTATTAGTATTCATTTATGTGAAAAAAAACTAGTTAGGAAAGTTACTCAATATTATAATCTCATTTTTTTCATAAAACATACCTTACATTAATTTAGATTACCATCTTCATTTAGGACATTTTTTTTATAAACTATTATTTCTCACTTGGAAGCTCATTTTCTTAAAATATACTCAAATAATACATACATTTTCTTCTCAAAACTCTTTAAATAAAAGAAACAAAAAATCGAAATTCTATATTTGTTCTCCTCAAATTCAAGAATTATAACTTAACAAGAACTTTTAACCCTAAAATTAATGAAAAACCTTTAAAATTAAATAAAAACTTTTAACCCCAAAATCAAAGAAATCTCCTTTCAAAGCATACCTTGTTACTTCCCCACCAAATACTTCATTACCTAAAACCTCTCCTTACTATATTTTATTAAAATCTCTCCCTCATAAAATCATAAATATTATTAAACATTTTACCACTTTTACTTAAATTTTTTAATAAAATATATATAATTGAAATTAATACCACGTTTTATAAAATTTAATCATGAATCGCGATTTGTTTCATTAAATGCACGGCTATCCCATTCATGATAAAAGAAGTGGAGAATCGACCCCTTCCGAAGACCACGGTAGAAAAAATGTTAGAGGAATATGAGTCAACTCTAAACTAAGGATGTCGAATCCACGTGGCTTCACCTTTCTTAAACATTATTACTCACTTTTGGAAGTCAATAGAGTTTTGCCATGGAGGATATGGAAAAGTAAAATTATCGAATAATAAATTAAGTAAAATTATCCAATAATAAATTATATTTGGTTTTGAATTTATTTTTTTAATTGGAATTTAGGTTTTTTTATTTTTGGTTTTGAATTTATTTCTTAAATTGGAATTTAGTTTTTTTTTTTTTTTTTAATTTCTTAAATTGGAATTTAGTTTTTTTTTTTTTTTTTAATATCAATAATATAATTGTTGGTGAAATGAATTGTTTAAATGGCATTTAAATTTGTGATGGGATTTTGAAAAAAATCTTTTAAAAAACATATTAAAAAAAAGCATAAAACATTTAGATTATAGTTTTTAAAATTTTTGAAAAAAATATTATTTACTTTTTATATATAATTTTGTTTAAAATAAAAATATGAAATATTTTATCATAGGTAAAATGTTAAATATTCAATAAAAATAATATTAATTTTATGTTTGAAATTAAGATTAAATTTGATGATAATGTATAAGATTAAAGTTAAATTCACATATGTTATACTTAATCTTCTTTTGATTTTAGTTTTGGTGGAAAAAATTAAAACAAAGAAGGAATATTTTAGATACTTTTAGTTGATGCCAAGTGGTCCATCTTACTTGGTCGTCATATCATGGTGAATAATTTAATATATCCTTCTTTTAGATACTTTTAATTGATGCCAAGTGGTCCATCTTATTTGGTCGTTATATCATGGTGAATAATTTAATATAAAAATGTCGATTGTGATTATTAATTTTCACAATATTCAAAACACTTGTCACTTAAACAACTATTCAATATCATTTCCTAATAAAAGTAATTAATTTTTTATATTATGAAATTATGATTGAATATATTTATTTTATCAAAAAGTCATTCAAGGCTTTTATCCTACCCAACTCTTTTAAACTATATGTATATATTCCACCAAAATCATTGAAAACTTGCATTTGACTTTTAGGTGTATTAAATAATAATACTTGCCAAAGCACAACAATTGCCAAAGAACAAAAATATATCCAAAACAAATTGAATAGTGATAAGAAATTATAAAAAAACTTGAGTTTATTAATGAACCAAACCCTCTTTTACTATGTATTTTATTTCTCCTAATAAATATATATATTAAAAAATTAATTAAATTATTTTTTTATTTCATAAATATCATATGAAATGTATTTTCATCCTACCATGGTTTAGAAGTTAGATGCGAAAGAGAGATACCTTTCTCTTTAACACAACAATTAGTGAGAGCTAATCTGATTTATTTAACTAGAAACTATTCAATTTGATTGGGTTTGAATTTTCGTTGGATTTTGATTTTGGAGGCTTGAATTAGTCGTAGGATTTGTTTCGTTTGAAGTAAAATCTTAGTACCTATATACTTTATAATGCTGGGTTGGGTTGGAACATGTTCAATTAATCAATTCTATTATTAGAATATTATTAGAATAGAACAGCTTTTGGTAGGAGCGCGCACCTCGTGTGACCCTTAATTTGTCTTTTTCGCGAAATTATGAAGTGTGAATTGTGCGTAATTTGAAATAGTTGCGTGTAAGTAATAAATATGGTGAACAATCTATAATTAATAAGTGATGAATGCTGAGAGCCGCTGATATCTTGCCGCCACCGAGAAATGCATGACATCTAGCCGCCTGCCATTTTGCAGAGTGCCATATATCTCTGGCAGGTGAATAATTTGTGTTACTCTGTATTAATGAGGGGTTCTGATGATTAACGGATGCAAAATGATATGATGAGAAGGTTATTTGCGTTAATCTTAGTTTTTAATTTGTGGACATTATGAAGAATATTATTGTATAATTAAATCTCACACACATACTGCAAATTTTTAATTAAAAGATCGATTAATCTGAAAGTCCTCGATGTAATTATCTATACTACAAAATCCTCAAAAAGCCCAGTCCAACAGGTCCATCAATTTGATGTAAATCAATTTTTTTTTTATGTGAAATCAACATCTTTATATATATTTATATATATAGATATATATATATATATATATATATATATATATATATATAAAAGGTCCCGCTAGTTTGTTGGAGCACATTTAATTAATAAGTGATTATTAGAATATACTTGGGTTTGTTGGGTTTGGTAGGAGCATGTATATCATATGATTTATATGTTTCCAGTTAACAATAGTAAAGCAATTAATATTGTATAAGTTGGGATATATACTATCCAATCTCAATATACTTTAAACAATATATATTCTAACATATACAATATTAATTGTTTTGCTATAGCTTGTATATTGTTTGTCATATGTGTCTTCTTAGTCAAGTGGGAGATGGTTACCATTTATGTTTCATATATTGTAAATATGGTTCAAATATTTAATGAAGTAGTTTTACAAGTGTATAAAAGTGTAAGAGGAAATTGTGTAAATGACCTTTGAGTTGTCTCGTCAATAGGTTTTTGATCTCTTCAAGGTTTTTTCTCCTACCTTAACGGTAGTTAGAAGAAACTTTCTCCTTAGTGAAGGAAGAATTGATCAATACCAGGGGCAATGAATAGATGGTATTGAATGACTCAATCTCAAAATACTCTTGTGCAAAGTAACCTTACATCGAGTGGACTTGTGTACATAACCCATGAGAGCTCCTTGAATTTATTGGTTTTATTTAGAGAATGTCATGTAAGGGAAGTTAAGATGTTTCCCAAGTTAGGACATGCAATTGCCTTGATAACTCTAGTACTTCATCACAACTTTTAGAAAACACATGTTTTTGAACTTTTCCTCGCTTTAAGTGTGCATGGAAATAACTAGATTGCATAATTTAATGCAACTAATGGTCATACATGAAGAATATGGGAGTATCGAAGGATTGCTAGTGCGCCCTGTGTGGCCTATATAATTGATGTGTTGCATGGCAATAAATTTGGTTAACTACATTATTTGACTTTTATTGTGCACTAGGGTGTTTCTCATGTTTTAATACTTTGTTGCCCTCACTACATTGGTAAATGGTCATAAGTGGTGTTTTTGGTGAAAACCCTTTAATCTGTGCAAACAAAAAAAATAGCGTGATAATAAATATCGTGAATTTTTTTTATTGTTGTTAAGAACCAATGAGAATTTACAAGCATTTATGTCACAATCTCAATTTACAAATTTAAAGACTTGTATGTTGCATTTTTATTTTTTTCATTTTTTTCAACTACTATTTAGGGGATGGGACAATGAGGTGTGGCCAATAAAGTTACAACAAAAAATTAATGATGCTTTCCAATTGCCATATTCCACCTTCTTTTGAATCTCTACCAAGCATTGAGATGCAATCATTCTCATAAATTCCAAACTCTACCATAACATATTGAATCAACCCTCATTGGAAGCTTCACCAATTACACATGTTTAACTTCAAAACATCATTCTTGGAAGCTCCACCAATACATCATTCTTGTCTATTGACGATTCAAGCTTCATAACATCATATTGAATCAACCCTCACTGGAAGGTACATCAACACATCATTCTTATTTATTGAAGATTCAAACTTCAAAACATGTTCATTTATATTGACTAGTTTTTGTGTTTGTATTGAGAGTAGCAAAGTGCCTTATAGTTGAGAGGGAGATGTTGTGACTTAATGTTATGTTACATGACAACAATAAAAATTAAATAAATAAATAATAACTATGTATGTTCATATATACATGACAACATCTAAATTATTAAACTAACATACATCCATCTTAAACCCATATTTATGAAGCACCCAGAAGGACCAAATTTCTTAAGGTGTAATTTTTTTTAATCAAATAATAAGAAAGAATTAATACTTTACATGGAATAAAATGATAAAAAAAATTATACCTTAATAAACTTGATTCCTCTTTATACTTGATAGATCCAAGTTTAAAATGGATCTACTCTTATAAATGTTCAAACAAAAACTTTAAAAACTCACTATCATGGAAAAAACAAAAATTCATAATTGTGTAATAATATCATATTTGAATTTACCCCTTAAAAAAACTTTTAAATGGAAAATGATTTAAATTAATTTTTTTTAAATAAATGTGATTGTCCTAAATTAGATTTAATAACTGATGTATATGTTGAAATATATATCATTTATGTTAAATTAATTAATGGATAAATTTAAAAAAAAAAAATATTTCCTAAATTTAATTGAAATATTGTGGAAATATATAATTCTATTTGTTAATAAGAACTTTATTTTAGAGTTTTGACCCATTTTATGATAATAAATAGTTATATTTTTTTTTCCAGTTATTAACCCTCTATTTATATATTTATAAATTGTAATTTTTTTAAAATAAAATTTTAATATTTATAAATTATAATTTTTTAAATAAAACATCAATTATTTTCAAAAATAATAATATCAACTAAAAAACGAAAAAGTAAAACAAAATATATTATAAAAACAAAACTACTATTATAATTTTAATATAAATTTTACATTATATATAACTAAAAAAAATCTAGAGTGTATGTTTTCATTACAGAAAACAAATCATTAAACAACAATCATTTAAAAAATACAAAAACTAAATACTACACTTATTTTAAATAACTATTTATTGAAAATAAGTAATTGAAAATTTTCATATCTTTAAACGTTTATTTTTTAATAAAATGTAAAAACCTTCAACATAATTCATTTCAATATAGTTAATAAAATTATATATTCATAACCTACTATAATAATGTATACCAATGTTTTAATTTTCATATCTTTAAACGTTTATTTTTTAATAAAATGTAAAAACCTTCAACATAATTCATTTCAATATAGTTAATAAAATTATATATTCATAACCTACTATAATAATGTATACCAATGTTTTAGGAATTAAAAAATAGACAATAACACACTTTAGGAATTAAAAAATAG
>CBVK0100320732.1:0-11585 GCA_900067695.1 Picea abies
TGATTAAACACTAAAAACCTATTAAATGTGCCCATGGTCAATAGGTGTACACCTTTCCACTTAATTATGTATATTGTATCCACATGATATGTATATTTTTATAGATTTTAGTATTCAAATAATTGTGTTGAAAGATTTTCTTGTTTTACAAATCAGAAGTTTTATACACCAATTTAATGTTTACAATTACTTTAAAATTAAAATTAAATTATTATTATTATTAAATTATTATATAAATTATATATTTTTTAAATTTTTTATTATATAATTTAAGTTATATAATTTAAATTATAATTTTCTAGTGTTGAGATTGTATTTTAATGTATAAATAAATTTAATTTTCTAAAAAGATGAATCTGATATTTGTAATTTTAACAATTTTCTTAATCTTTTTATTAAATTTAAAAAAAAAAATTGAGAAACAAACAAATTCAAATCATAGCATATTTACGTTAATATATATATTTTTTATTTAAAATGAAAAATTAAGAATAACTGAACTTGGTCCAAATAATTCAAATCATAACGTATTTAGACTAAACTCATTTAAATTAATAAAACTCACTTAAATTAATAATGTTATGATGATTTAAGAATCACATTTAAAATGAAAATTTAATTATGAGTGACCTGGCTTTAAGATCGGTCCCGGCTAACTGGAACTAGCGTGACTACCAAGATTGGGCAACGTCCAACTCAACTCACTTGGCGTTAACCCTGGTTAGAATGTGATTGCTTTTTTTCAGGAAGTGATTCCCTACGCTCTAAGCATGACTCGTTTGTATCGCTGCATGCTATCTATGTGTACTCCACGACCTACCAGATGGTATTCTTATAACTTCATTTTCATCATGATTACATCGCTGTATATAATTAGCTTCTTCACAAATTTCATTTTTACTTGTTCTTTATTGGGACGGTTCCATGAACAAGAAAAATATGTGCTAGATCATATACAAGGGAAAGCAATGTTGCGTAAGTCTCTGTTTTGGATTAATGCTTATATATTATATAAACATGGAGAATATATATCGTTGAATGTGGCTTTTAGTTAGTCTTATAACATGTTATAAGTAGTATTGTTTTAAAAATGTTATGTGTTTCAACATGATATGTTATAAGTAGTGTATGAATGTTTTCTCCAAGTTAAGAATGTGTTTTTTTTTTTTTTTTAAAAGGCACATTAAGGATCTCAAGTTTGTGAAGAAAATTGGGTAGATTGAATTTTCATTATAATATCAAAGAGGAATTATTTACACAAAATTGCAAAATGCTTTATGATTGTGTTAAATTTAGGGTTGGCATAGTAGGATCAAAGATGAATAATTTATACAAAAGTGTAAAATGTTTTACGGTTGTGTTAAATTTAGAGTGGGTATAGTAGGACGAGCTTGGCATTAGCTAAGTGAATAGAAGATGACAAGATTCGTAGGAAGCAAGTTTGTGGTTGTCTCAAGGGTTGGATTGATAGTTCTTGTAGGCAATTATGCCTTGTGAGATTGTAGTGTATAAAAGAGTTGCATGTAATTGGTCTAGATCCTCTATTGTATATTGTAACATTCTTCATCTAAATAAAGTTAAGACAACTACCTTGGGTGTAACTTGTACATGTGTGTTGTGGTCTCTTTACTTGGATGAATGTTTTGTTCCTTGCTTTGTGTTGGCCAAGTATTATTGAATAATTAGCCAAGTATAAAGGTATTGTTGGGACATTTTAAATACCATGGTTGGATGTTTCCCTAAATAGAAAGGACCCCCCCATTGTGGTGACATTGGGTGGGGTAGGTCCCTGTTACGCCAGTTTGGCCTTCTATTTTATAGCCTTTGCTCCTAGCTACAAACTGTGCGATAACATTTCCAATTGTCATGTTTGTCTATAGTGATGCTTCATAGCTGGCCTAGTAGAGAACTCTTTTCCATCCATGGCAGAGGTCTTACGTCCTCCCCCACTAAACTTGTTGTCGTCTTTGCAATTCCCAACAAGCATAAGCTCCAAGATGTTTCTTCTCAAACTCACAAACCTTGTTTTCCTACTGCCAAAGTGCCTCACGCCTTCTCCCAATTACTCTCCTTGTTGGGTCTTTCCTTCCAATGGAAGAAATATTTGTTTTGTTGACTTCTGCTAAGAACAAAAGTCTTGTCGGAGTGTATATCCTCAACCTCTAACTTGGGTCTATATGAGATCATCATGATAGGTCTGGATGGAGCCACCCTATTGCGTTCATCTCCATCGATATGATAAGGTTTCAAATGACTGATGTGGAAGACAAGATGGTGGGTCTTCATGTGTAGTGAAAACTCCAACCTATAGCTGACAATACCATTCTTCTCAATAACTTTGAATGGACCCTCAAATATATGCACCAAGGCACCAACCATACCGGTAGGTGGCTTGAAATGTTCTCAACCCAACTTGATGAAGAGCAAGTTTCTCACTTTGAAATTAGCATCTCTCTTATCCACCACATTCGTCAATTGAACCCAATCCATCTCCAATATAACCTTCCATCCCTTCACAGCCAATGCCGATGTGTTGTGCCCATAATAACATTACAACACTATGTGAGGGGTTAAAGGTTGTGTCTTGTTTTCTAACTCAAATGGATTGTATCCCATTGTTGAGATCTTATGCTAGTTATAGCTAAACTAGGTGGCTTCCAATAGATCCATCCAATTCATATTATCAACTCACACAAAGTGTCTCAAGTAGTATCCCAAGAGTCCATTGATGTGCTCGGTTTATCCATTTTTTTTCATATGGTAACTCGAGCTTTGCAACAACTTTGTCCAAACAAGTTTGAAAAAATCCATCCAAAAATGTTTGGTGATTTTTGTGTCTTTGTCTGACACAATTCTCAAAGGAAGATCCTAGTACTTCACTATGTTTTTGAAGAACATCCTCGCCACTTCTTCCACACCATAGGAAATCTTCATTGAAATGAAGATGGTGTACTTAGAAAAACCATGATTTTGTTACATCCTTGTGCGATTGGAATTTGGGTGATGAATTCCATTGAGATGATTGCCCAAGTTCTCTTGGTGTTTTCCTTGTCTTATGGACACAAAAGAAAAGTCTGGACATACTCCTCAATGTCACACTTCGTATGCCTCGAGTAGTATCCTCATTCGAGTAGTGTGAATGTTCTTTGTTGTCCTAGGTGGCCAGCCCAAGGTGAGTCATGACATTCCCTTATGAAATCCTTGTAGAGGTTACATGACTTAGGCACATATATGAACTCACCAAAATACAAAAATTCCTAATCCATCAAAATCTTCTGCATCTTTCCTTCCTTCACCTACTTCATGATGTTTAATGTTGCATGATCATAATGTAAACCTTCCTTGATTTTGTCTTGCAACTTTGTCAAGACTTGGATCTAATTTTCCACTAGCATGGCAACTCGTCCTCCTCCAATGTAGCAAGTTGTACCTTCCTACTTAAGGTGTCTATGACTACATTTATCTTTCCCAAATGATACTCAATGGTCATATCAAATTATGCTAAGAAATATTTCCATTGTTCTTTCTTAGGTGACAACTTTGGTTGGGTGGTAAAGTATCTCATCACCACATTATCCATCTTTGCAATGAATGGCTTGTCCAATAAGTAATGCCTCCATGTTTGTAGGAAATGCATGATTGCAGTCATCTCCTTTTCATGAATAGGGTACCTCTGCTCATGATCTTGTAGCTTTCTTCTCTCATAAGCTACATATTCAACAATGGTGCCAATAAAAGTATGTGTTTGAGCTCATAGAATGTTTCCTGGAATTCCTCCGTCCAGTTCCATGCCATGTCCTTTTGAAAAAAGTCACTCAATGGGGATGAAATACTAGATTAACCCTCAACAAACCTGTGCTAATAGTTATCCAAAAGAAGGAAACTTCTTATCTCATGGAATTTGCATGGCTCCTCCCAATATTTGATCTCCCTTATCTTCACAGGATCAATGAGTAGTCATCCTTTCCCAATATAATAGCCCAAGAATTTTATTTCATTTTCCCAAAGACATATGTGGACTTCTTTAACTATAGCTATTTCTACTTCAACATCTCAAAGACTTCTGCCAAGTGCTTCTTGTGGTCATCCATGTTTTGACTAAACACTACAATGCCATCTAGGTATATAACCACTGACTTGTCTAAGAATGGTTGGAACACATCATTCATCAATGTGAAAAGGGTGGTTGGGTGTTGCATAGCCCAAAAGGCATAACGAAAAACTCAAAAATTCCATAGCTCATCACCATGGCCATCTTTGCTTCATGCCCTTCCATAATCCTCACTTGGTAATACCCCTACCTTAAGTCCATCTTTGAAAACACTTTGTCTTTAGCCAACTTGTCGAAGAAGTCCTCAACGAAAGGTAGGGGATATCGGTTCATTATGTTCTACTTATTCAATGCATGATAATCCAAGCACATTCTTAGATTTGTGGTGTCCTTTTAGAAGAGGATTGAGGCACCATATGGAGACCTAGAGGGTTGAATAAAACAAACATCAATAAACTTTGTCAGCTGTCATTTCAAATCTTCCAACTCAAGCCTTGAAAGTAAATAAGGAGCCTTAGCCAACGTTTGCAACCCCAGTTCTGGAAATATGATGGTAAATAGTGCACTTAGGTGGGAGAACCTTCGACAACTTGTCAGACATTTGGTCTGGAAATTCATTCAATACATCAATAAGTGTCGATGGAATAGATGTCCCCACTCCATCCTCATCCACTTCACTAATTATTGTTGTGTACATATGTGATTCTAAGTGCTTGGACACCCTCTTCATGATCAATGTAGAGACTCACTGCACCTTCCCAACTGGCCTTCTTGTGGTTGTGCACACAACCCAAGCCTTTTTTTCACCAAGTATAACCAACTTCTCTACAAATGGAAGGAGGACAAACAAAGTGCTCTTGAGGAAATCTTGGCCAAGGATGACCTCAAAGTCATCTATCCACAACATAATGAAATCTGCACAACCGTTCCACTTGTCTCATTGAATGTGAAATGTAGAGGTAAAATCACCTCTACCTTGGCCTTAGAGTTGAATTCCTTCACCGCATCTTCACACAACCCAACTCTAAGTTGAATCTCATGTTCAAATTATATCCATAAGAAAATTTTCAAGGCATTAGATGAACCATCCTTCCATTGATGATCAAGTACACAAAACATAATTGGTGATCACATTGCTCTTGGTTTCTAACCAAGGAACCAATCCTTCATAGCCGTCTATTTGCAGGATTATGACATGCACAATCTATCAAGTGAAATGAACAAAAACAAGAATGACCATGCTTACCTCCATCTTAAGTGGGTTTTCGTGGGGTAGCCTGCAACACCATCTCCATGAAGTGGGTGGAGAAAAGCTTCAGCCCAACTACACTTGACCCCAAAACTGTATGCAGTCTGTCCTAAAAAACAACCACATGCATCTGCACTCCATTGAAGTGAAACCTAAGTCACGGTGGGAATCTTGACCAAGATGCTCCTGTACCGACCATGGTTTGCTGCAAGAGCTTAATATCATCCTCCACCTTTTTCCAACATCCAAATCTCTCTCACACACTTGTTTGATTATTTGTGCTAAGGAATGCTCCAACACTTGCGCCAAGTGATACCTTCATGAGTTCTCGGTTATCCCAAGATTTTTCTTTGTCCATAAATGATAGTAGAATTTCCTCAAATATGTCAAGTTTCCCTCTGAACTAACTTCTTCCTTTTGAGGCATGGTGAAGAGCACCCAACATGATTATGAAACCAACTCCTTGAAGAAGTTGAGCTTTGATACCACTTGTCACAGACCTAATAGTCTTGCTCAAAATTTTCCTTTTCATTATCTCCAGTGATGAGACACTACAGTTCCTCGATCACAATAACTCAACCAAACTCCACCTACTATAACCAGTCTACACCTCTTTGCTCAAAGTCTTCCCATAACTTCACCTTTAGCTACAAAGTTAGATAACCATACTAAGTCCTACACAACTTAGACTTATCAAACATAATAGTTCTCAACAATACTTATATTAGTTAACACTTAGGCAACATATAAGTATACAGAGAACAACATTCAACACATAGAGAACATAACACAACTCATGAGTTTGGGAGACAAAAAGATAGTTCCTAACACCCTTTTATTAACTTATATAGAAGAATGTTACAATGTTACAAGAGGGGAGCTCGATCACTACCTACAGATCATTACAATAGTACAAAGAGTCAAGGCGAATCACCTTCCGAGAATGCTTGGCTTCTTCACATGAATTAATCCATGTTGCAACCACAGTCCTACCTTCTGTAGGTCATGTTTAGAATTTTGGTCACCTAGCCAACTTGGGAAACTTGTGATGTCTAATCCTAGAAAAGACCACCATACATCCCTTCACTAACTCTTGTTTTCTTGATGCTACTTCCTTAATAATTCTTATCTCATCCAAGTCTCACACATACTTATATGTGCCTTTTCTATTCACCTGGAAAAGTGTGTCACAAGAAGAGACCTGGGCCAACTTGTTTTTCATGTGCATTGGTCCACTTGAGTTGTGCAAAGATGATCTCTTTGCACCATTTCCTAGGTCATCCATTCCCATGCATATGTTTGGAAAGTTAGCCTTGTCTCATGCCCAAGTCATCCAACCATCCACACTATCATCATCCAAAAGTCATGGAGACAAGTCCCCTTGGGTTGTCATGTTCAAATTGTGCATCCAAGGCACCCCTACCGATCCCATATAAGGAAACTAGGATGGTCACAAATACATCCTTTCAGTTGGTCGATCCCATCCAACCATCTTGTCTATATATTACAACGCTCTAGACCTATCCTAGAAATGTGCTCTCTTCCATCCACGGTGGAGGTCTTACATGGGCCTTTCAAATGTGCCAAGAGGGTCAAACCACTTCTGTTGCAACATGGAAAGAAAAAAAAAAGGATTCATGGAAGACCAATATGGAAGCCACAACCATGGGTTTGGAATAGAATAATTAATTGATCTATGTGTTTTACCAAGAACATGTAGTGAAGATGGATCAAACTAGTCCATGCACTAAATCTTGGGTTCAAAAGTTAAAGAGTTTGACCAACAAAGTGGAGACCTAGGTGCTACCTAAGTTGGGATCGTTTAGGAAGAAGGATTCCCAAGATGATGGTAACATTATAGCAAGAAAGCAGCCAAAATCACCTATGTCCAAAGGTAATAATGTTTCTTGTTTCCTTTGTTACCATAATCATTTTTCCAATGATTATACTATTAGAAAAACAGGACCGTGGAGCAATAAAATAAAACAAATGCGAAAATAAAACACAAAAGATACACAATACAATAGAGACACAGATTTACGTGGTTCAGTAAAAGACCTCTAAATCAGGAAGATAATCAGGCTCCACAACCAACATGTACTTTGAAGAAGAAGTTGGAAGACTTAGAAGGAGTCTAAGTGCAACTGAATTTGAAGGTGGAGTCGATATCCTTGGGACAAAACCAAGTGCAAAAATTTTTGAAGGAAATGTTTGAGGTTCTTGGTGCCTTGATAGTGGGGTTAGGCAGGTTCATGTAGAAGGTCATGAACATGATTTGCAAGGTGAAGGCACGAATGACCCTTTTTTTGTGAATGCAACCACGAGTGGGTTGAAGGTGGAAGCCTTGATAGACACCAGTGCAACCCACATATTTGAAAGTGAATGGACAAGTACAACACTTCATAATAAACCTAATATTAGCATGGCCACATACAAGGTGGTGACCCCGCATTGAATACAACAATGGGAGTAGTTTGTTTTGCAAATTTTAACTTTGGGAATAGTTTGGAAATTTGGACTTGATAGTGGGTCCATTGGGTAACCATATAATCATATTTGGGAAATAATCTCTCAACCTTTCCAAAGTAGTTCTTATTCCCCATGATAAATATTTGATGTTCTTAGATGGAACCAAGACTTATGATTTTCTTATGGTGACTAGAAGGAAGTTGGGAAGGAAGTCAAGACTATCAACTGTGAATTTGATTGAAACAACTAGTGAATCTTAATGCAAGTCTTGTGTCATTGCAATGCAACAAGAAAAGATGGTTTTGAATAGAGGATCCTTGGGTGCCAATTATGGTGAAGGCCATACAAAGAGTAGGTTCGAAACATTGGATACTTTAGTGGAGTTAATATTGAAAAATATTGAATGATTGTGCACTTTAGGGAACTAGAAGCAAGATGTTGGAGGAAAGATTGGACCTTCACCAATAGTAGTTGTGGAGGTTGTTGGTAAACATACTCACTTAGATGAAATTTGTTTTCACATAGATTTGTGCACATTAGAGGAGATAGGTCAGATGAATGTCTCATTTTTTATGAATAACTCTCTAAGTGATGAGTCTGAGTAATGCACAAAGGAACTCACCCAATAAGACTCTTAATTGCAAGATGGTGGAATGGTTGAATAAAAGGTTTGTAAAGAATTGTGCATAAGATGAGATAATCAAAAAAGATGTCTCATTTTTTTTTATGAAAAACAGTCTAAGTGTTGAGTCCGAGTAGTGAACAAAGGAACTCACCCAACAATAATATTAGTTGAAATATGGTGGAATGGTTGAAAAAAAGGCTTGTGAAGCCAAGCATGATTTAAGTGCACTTCAACTTCATGAATACTAACAAGTTGAGGGTGTCATATATATTGTTTTATAGGGTTTGCAGATCCTAAAAGAGGCTATTGACATTTCTCAAACACTAGTTGAGAGGTTGAGTAAGTCTACTAAGAGGTGAGTCAGGAAGAGACAACATGGGGAAAATTTGACCAAGGTACCTTTATTGACAACTAAAGTAGTTCAATACTATTAGCTAGATGTAGGATTGGTAAATGAATATTTCCCTAATTGTGATGCATATGAAATTGTAGATTTTTGTATATTATCCATGGTGATCTATGAATTTCAGTTGATAGTAGGTCGATTAGAAGAATTGGGTTGCATATCGTCGGAGAATGAGGTAATTCTAAGACAAAAATTGAGCATGAAGCACAAGTTAGACACTTTAGTTGGTAGTGTCTTTGGCATGCACTTTTTTTGTCCTTTTCTATAATGAGCACAAGGTGGCTCACTACCTAGGAGAAGGTAGTGGAGCCTAGAGAACCTATGAAAAATGTGCCTTGGAATATTTTTTTCAAGTTACAATAGGTGGCATGATAGTTTGCATAAGTTTGGAGACCTTTCCATTGTTTAGAGGAGTTGTATGGGATGGTTGAAAAGCAGAGAGAACTTATTTTTTAGGCATGAAGAAGTGCATTCTCATGGTTTGGGTGTGATAGTTCACCCAAATAGCTCAAAATATGAACATCAACAATGTATAGAGATAGTAGAATAAATTAAAATACAAAGGTCTTACCAGGTTTGGAGAGGTGCAACACTTAGACAGTTGTATGACCTTCCTATATTGAACACTAGGTTGTAGCAGTAGTAGGCAGCCATAGAAATGTCGAAACTTGAGATATAATAATAGTAGTAGGTAGCTACAACAATGTTGACACTTGAGTTGCATCAGTAGAATTGGACTTATATTGTAGCCATAGTAGAAGGAAACAATAGCAATTAATACATCCAATAGGCATTGTTGACAAAGTTTTAGTAAAGGCACTTCATTCACATGAAGAATTGGATAGTGGGCAGTTGCATAAAAATATTGGCAGTGATAATGTAGAGTGGTTAGAGGATTCAATCGTGGATGAATGCATGAGACAGGGAAATATACTTGTAGGAAAATAGATTCTTGAAGGTGTTGCCGAAGATGGAAACAAATTTAAGTGGGGGAGGATGTAAGGCCCTAGTATTGAATGACTTCGATAACGTTTGCTGCAGATCACCTCCGTGGTCCTTGATTGGCATAGATGGTAGTAGGTGCACTATTAAGGTAAGTACGAAGGGTTCCTATAGAAGGTTTAAATTCTATATGTTTCCTTCCCGATCAATGGATGAAGTGGTGAATTGTTCCAAGTTTTTACTTTATATGAGTTGGTATGACTTGGGTGCATGAGATAGACTTGTGGACCCAAGGGGCTAAGCATCCCTTAGTAGGTGGATGAGTTACCTTTGGAAGAACTTTTGTAATGCACTTGGGTGCACTTTCTGGGCACAGTTGGGTACACCTATTTGGCACACTTGAGTGCACTTGTTGGGCATGAATGGTTTAAGTGGACAAGGAATCGAAGGGAACAAAGTTGACTTAGATGGAACTTGGGTAAACTTGGACTTGGAGTGGCTTGAAAAATTCTTAAGAAGAAGTAAAATTCAAGATAATTCTATTATACAAGGAGGATGTTTCAAAAGTGATATGGATATTGAAGATGAATCATTCACAAAAAAGTGAAAATTGTTCTACAATTGTGCTAAGTTTAGGGTTAGCATAGTAGGATGAACATGGCTCTAGTTGAGTGAATAGAAGAAGTAGATAGAACCTATAGGAGGAAAGCTTATGGTTGCTTTAGAGGTTAGATTGAGAATTGTTCTTGTAGATAATTGTTCCTTATGTAATTGTACTTTGTAAAAGAGTTGCAAGCAATGGAGTTGGATCCTCTATTGTACATTGTAACATTCTTCATTTAAATAAAGTTAAGGCATCCACCTATACATGTGCTTTGTGATATCTTTAATTGGATGAATGTTATGTTCCTTGCATTAGAGTAAATTTGGGTCTAAAATGGACCTCATAGGGAAAATATTAAGATAAATAAAGCATTTGTCACATCACACTAAGCATATTACATGTCACCCTAATTTGAGAGTTTTATCTAATGAAAGTTAATCTATAATGTTTCATTAATGATAATTGTATAATAAGTTGGGTTAGTGTAGAGTTAAGAGATGAGAGTAAACAATAATAAATTTTAAATTCTTATGCACCCAATAAATAATATAGTGCCAAAATATTTAGACTTATATTATATTTTATTTAAAATAATTCATAATTGATTAATTATCCTATTACATTTTTTATACTTAATAAATTTAAAACTTAAAAAATAATATTATAATTATAATAATAATAAATTAAAAAATAATAATATACACTACTAATAAATATTTTATATAATGCATAATTAATTATTATATATAATATCATTAATTAATTAATTATTAGATATTATATTATAGGAACCCTAAAAAAACCTTCTAGGCACTTTAAATATATAGATTCAATCATTTACATATGGAGTTCCAACAATTTTTGGTGGGATTTCAGTAAAAATTGATAAAACAATATGTTATTAAAAACTCAAAAAAGTCGAAACTAGTACTCTAAACGTTGGTTTTTTTGGAGCTTTTAGAGACATTTTTTTTTTATCATTTTTTACTAAAATCCAACCAAAAATTGGTGGAACTAGAGAATTGAGTCCATTTATGTATTCAAAAATGCACTTTAACTAACAAAAATTGGTGATTTCACCAAGATCTATTTCATTGAATTTCGGTAAAAAAGTTCAAAAAGTGAAACTAAGTGATTAATTGTTAGTTATTATATTACAACCCAATATGAATGAGAAAGATGTTCATACAACATAACAATATATATATATATATATATATATATATATATATATATATA
>CBVK0100320799.1:0-17310 GCA_900067695.1 Picea abies
GGAAGCTTTGACGATATGACGCATAAGAGTCATCAAATCATACAATATCTCCCTCCAAAACTCCAAGAGCATAGGATCTTCCCTAATGTCTCGCATCAGGGCATGGAAGACTCCCACCTCAGTCAAAAGTGCAGAGAGTTGGCCACCCAACTCCAACTTGAATCTGGTATCAGGCCTACGATGCATGTAGTCGGGTATCTGCACTTGAGGACCCTAACCCACCGTGGCCTTAGGCATCGTCTCCTCATCGTCATATGTTGGGGGATGAGGCACGTCCCCAATGAAAGTGCCAATATTTGCAATATATATAGTACAAAACAATAATTACACAGTTATAATTTAATAAAACAAGTTAAAGAACGTGTTAGAATTAATTTTATTCTAATTAAGTAAGGAAATAAAATGAAACTATATTAATTTAAACAAAACACTAATATTACCTCTATCATCTGGTAGCTCATCTACTGTGAAGAGGATGTTTAGACATCCTCGCCAATCCAAACCCATGTAAGGACATGAGACCATGACGAACATGTGATCCATCGCATTGCCTAGTATCCCTAGTGTGTTTGGCGCAAACCTGGCCGAAAACTCCGCCTTGCCCCTCTTGGGCATCATCTCCCCCCACATGTGCATCCACACATGAGTCTTTGGCCTAGGAGGCCGACGAACAGAATTTGGACTCGTCTCTGGAAACCTCTCAAAAAATAAGCAAAACAACTCTGAGGCAAATGGGAAGTTCGACCTCCCATGTATCATAGCATAATACAAAAGAGGGCAGCTAATGCGCTGCCCATCATTGACAAAATGGTCTATGGTAGTCACTAAGAGTGAGAGGCACCTAACCTCCTCTACACCGAAAGAGGCGATTTTCAACTGTCCACCAGACACCTGAAAATCAGTTGGGGATATTACCTCAACCCCAATATATTGCTGAGAATACTTGAGTTGACTCTCAGTGGAAACAGCTACTGGGACATCTGGGAACTTGGAAAAATCCTCCCCTCTCTTGGATAGCCCAGTGATAAAGTAAATATCCTCTTCAATGGGATGGTACCACTGATCCAGACCCACATGGAAAGCGTGTCAATGGACATCCCATCGACAGATCAGATGCACCAACAACCCAGAGTGCCCCTTAAGGGATGGATCCTCCTCATAGTACTTAAGGAGGCCTACATCCCTCAAGACAACATGAGTCGTTGGAGTAATAGGGCGAGGGTACAAATCCCTTTCCCTCTCTCTCACCTCCCATTCTCGTACAACATTGTACAGGTCCACCCTCTGCTCCTCCTACTGCTATTGTTTCTCTCTCCGCTCACATCTTTACATGATTAACATATGAAATACATCAGCCTCGCTCATACATAAAACATTAAAAAAATATATTGAATGGTAAATTTATCTATAAATATAGAAAAATAACTTCCTTCAAAAAATAAGATAATTGCATTAACGGTGCACCAAAAAAATAGTCACGCACCGTCGATGGTGAACCCATAGATATTGTGAGCATCGTGCTCAATGTGTCATTGTAAACTAATGCACCAAACAAAATATGATATATTGTGTTATGTGGTGCGTTAGTATAAACTAACGCACTGGAAAAAATATGCTATATTGTGTTTTGCGATGCGTTGGAAAACGATACCACATCGGGGTGCTACACTACAACACATACGTCCCTTTGCGTTCCTTTTCTCATACATACCACTTAAACAAAAAAACAAATTAAAATATTAACACAGGTAAACAATTATTTAAAATTAGCAAAAAAACACGGTGCGTATATGTTCACTACACGCACCGGTGCATGTAACTAACATAGTCGCATCGTCACATAAACTTTAACAAGTTTTTGAGTATGGAACTTATTACGGTCCGTTCCGATCCTTACTATGCACCGTGCACGGTGCCACCAAAAATATTATTGGGTGCACCACAACACAATGTTACATTTCTCAGCAGTGCGTTTGGTAAACATGAACACCCTGATGCACACATTTACCAATGCACTACGTAAAAATATATCTGATAAGGGTGATGCACTATGTACTTTAACGTCCTGGTGTGTTATCTATACTTTGATGCACCACCCCACCAGTTATATGATTTTCTTTGGTACGTTGTTAAACGAACGCGTTGGTGCAATTATGTTTACCAACGCACCGCCGAGAAATGTAACAAGTTACGTGGTGCACCCTATAAATTTACAGGTTGCACCGTAAACGGTGTGAGTCAAAAGCCTCGAATGCACCACACAAATTTTTTTGTTTTTTTTTACACTTAAAATTTCACTCAATTTTAAATTGTAATCCAGCGAAAACTTAAGTTATGAATAAACAAGGACATTACCTGGGCATTTTGTCATCGGGGAGGCATGGTTGCGACGTACTAAAAAAAAAAAATTTTTCCCACCGTTTGGCAAAATTTGAAATTCACACAACATGAAACAGACGAAAGGAACACAACCAATGAAAGCATCGATGGAAGGGCACTTGAGATAGGCAAAGGTTGCACCGGTGCTTTTGAGATCTACAACAATGAAAATGGTAAAAATGATTTTTACCGTCGGTAATTGCTTTTTAATAACACACTGTTCTGGTGCGCCCGATGCACAATCACATCGGGCCTTACATGTTTAATGAGTGCACCAGTTATATTTAAAAAAAACAAATCCTATCACGATGCGCGTGTTTTTGGGTGTGCACTGATGCATAAACTACTCCATAGTGCATCGCCGTTCATTTTTTGAAAAACTACAATAGTGCGAAATTTTTTGTTTAAGCATGACACGATGCGATATAATAATAGATGCCCCACTGCGCTTGGGTTTACATAGCGCACCACCTAAATTTGGAAATTAACCCTAACACGATGCTCCATATTGAAGCATTGGTACACATGATACAATGGAGTGCATCAATGTATATTTTTTGATACAATCCTACATTGTTGCATAAATGTTTTTTATTTAACCATATAACGATGTGCTCTAATAGTAGCACACTAGTGCTTCTAGTGTTAGTTTGCACACCATAGATTTTTAAAAGAATGCTATTACAATGCATCATTATTTCCCGATGCATCCTTATTTATGTAGCGCACTAGATAATATTGTTCTTTATTTGAAATAACCTGAACAATGTGCTAGTTTTGAGGGCACCGATGCACATATTGTAGAAAATGCACTAGTGCATTATGTACTTATAAAAGCACTGGTGTAAAAACATCCACTAAAACCTCCACCAACTCACCTTTGCTAGTATCATCCGCTATAAACAACTTTTTTGGGATATTTTTATAGGGGCATCTACAAAAACCTCTGCCAGAGGGTCTTTTCCTTGTAGTGCATGCCAAATCTCTACTAGACCACCACAAATAGCTAGAAATTTGGTGCCAACAAGGCCATGTATCATTGTCACTTCTAGGCAATGCGTTATAATTGATTCTTGTACACTAATGTATACATAGAGCTCTTTAGCTCCATTGTACTTCCTCTCTTTGTTCTTACAACACATGGTCTAGTTGATTGCATTATTTTTCTCTCAACCTCATCGCAAAACTAACCTCACAACTCATCTCTAGGTTATGATATACAATTTCACAACTGGCTACTCATGTACAATGCAATTTATAATGTCAATTGAGTTTTAGAATTAGATGTCGAGTGTTATGCTTTTGTGTGATTATCATTGTATGTGCTAACCTTAGTGCAAAAATCCCTTGAGTTCAATACATGTTTTATCTAACTACACAACTAAAGTGCTTAATGCATAATTTTTCACAACCATCAATGTCCTCCAGTTAATGTTTGTCACTTGTGTAGGATAGCATTAGCTTTCTGAAGCTAGCAAACACATGTGCATGATTATACTTAGATTGAAAGTTCTAATCCATGGTAGTTTGTGTGCTAGCAATTGTCCATACACAATCGTGTTTTTCACTTGTGTAGGATAGCATTAGCTTCCTGAAGCTAGCAAACACATGTGCATGATTATAGTTGGATTGAAAGTTCTAATCCATGGTACTTTGTGTGCTAGCAATTGTCCATACACAATCATGTTTATCACTTGTGTAGGATAGCATTAGCTTCCTGAAGCAAGAAAACACATGTGCATGATTATACTTGGATTGAAAGTTCTAATCCATGGTACTTTGTGCGCTAGCAATTGTCCATACACAATCTTTTGTGCCATAACATGGCCCCTAAAGTGTCCACCACAAATCCTTTTTGTGACATTCCAAATAAGGGGTGAGGATAAATATCATTAAATGCAAATGTCAACGTGACTCGACTTGTGAGGAGGATAACGATGATAGGTGACACCTCAAATAACACGTGACACTATTCATGTGATACCTCGGAGTAATGCCAACTCTGCAAATGGCTTCTAGTGATATATTGTCGTTATTCCTAATGGCATCACTTGCCTAAAAGGTGTTGCCACCAACTACTTAAGGTGACCTCACCACCATTATCTTCTTTGCATGTCAAGCTACACTGAATACCCACAACATTTGAGAATGTTTATTCCAAATTTACAAGCAAGAACAAGGCTACATGGTAGCATCTATACTTGCTGAAATAGTAAAAATAGTTTGGAAATATTATAACAAGGTTAAGTGGTAGGAGCTCCTTGCAGATGTTGCAAAACTTGTGGAAGCATAAATTATATTGTAAAATGTTTTATCCTTGCATTCTTTCTGCATGTTTCTACTCATATATTGTGCAATGTTTTATTTTTACCAAACAATTAAAGATTAAAAATGTTTTGAAATTAAAAAAATAATAGTAATAAAATAAAAGATATTATAATTATAAATATAATGCATGTAGTTTAGGTAATTTCATTAGGAAGATATATTCACTTGTTTGATATTGTTTACCTCAGAGTTTAGGTTTTCTTATTTTCATATTATTAATTATCATGTGTTTGTTATATGTAACTATTAAAATAACGTGAATCTTTTATGATTATCTCATTAATTGCTTTGTTACAAACATAGTACTTATTGATATCCATCCAACCATTCCAGGAACGAAAGGCCAGACCACCGACGGGGTAAAAATGAGAGCTGTCAACATTCCAAAACAATCCACAGTTTCTTAATATAATTATTGTTTGGCATTTTTATTTCTTCTAGCACTGATACGACATGAAACCTGGAAGCACCATGATCAGACACTGTCAAATTTTAACGTTTTATCCTTTATAAGTTTCTTCAAAGAAGAGCCAAACAAATTTACCCAACTTTAATTGTCATGGTTGGTTGGTAAATTATTTGTCGAATTTAAGGTTCAGGCAACGATCGAGTAGGACATAATCACGATATCCCAATGATGCTTATGATGCATAAGCAGATGTAGTGATCCAGGTGGATATTGGTGGCCATCCACCTGTTCCAACTGGCTCCTCTTGTCAATTTTTAGTACAACTCGTTCTTCTGTGCTTCTTTGTAATTGTGGGTTCTACACTTCCGAGGCTATATGAATCCCTACACATCTTCCAGGTGTATAATGGTGGCCTCCCACCTAATCCAACTGACTTATTTTGTATGTTTTCATGTTAGCACATCTTGTTGTACTTCCAGGGCCGTTTTGGGCCCCTAAATAGTGTTTTTTTGGCTCACCACAGTAAGACTGTAAACAATGTCACAATTTGATGACATAATGCATAGTTCTCGAAAAGACCTTTCCAACGGGCTATCACGCACCTAAAACGAAGATCGTATGCAAAAGTTATGACCCCGAGGAGTTAATGTACTAACTTACCGAAACGGGGCCCACATGACTTTTGGTGTTTCATCTCCTAGCGTTAGGTTTTTGGATGTCTAGGGTTTTGACATTCCTGTTTATCATAAAAAGGCCTTCAGAGCCTCATTGTAATCATCTTCTTGTGAATGAGCGTAGCCGTCACATATCTTCTCAGAGATAAAGCTGCCACCATTGTACTGAGTCTTGCACTCTGTAATTTTACAGTCTCTTTACAATTCTTTCATTAAAAGAAATCAAGTATTGTTGTATTTCTTTGTTTTTGGAAATTTTCACGAGTGTTTCATTGTAATATCTATGCTTTCATTTCGTTCTGCTCCTAAATCTGGATCATGTAGTTAATACCATTGATTACAAATAAAAAAGGTTGAATATTATGAATAATAATAAATATTATAGTTTAGATTTAGATTCTATTTTAATTAACTAAATTCAAAAAAATAAAAATAAATATATTGTCAAACATTTTTATTTTATTTTATAGTAGAGAAATTAAATACTTCAACATTTATACATTTAAAAAAAATCCCATTATCATTAATGGTTATCTTCATAATGTAAATAATAATAAAATGACAGTTTGCTTTCTAGGTTGATGATCCAGATTATTTTCGGCACGAAATGAGAGCGGAGATATAATAAAGAAATGCACAGAGATATTGCAGATATTCAATAATATAACATATGTGATAGCTCGTTGGAAAGGTATCGTCGAGGAGATTCATTTTGGGGGCTCAATGATGCCTTTGGCTATCATTGAGAACCTAGATCTCGAAAAAACTTCATTTAGGCCCTCAAAATGGCCCCAGAAGTGAAAACCTGCCAAAAATAGTAAATTGCCAAAATGGCCAGAAAACTGTTTTGAGCCATTTGGAAAAGGTGGGTGGCCCCCGATATCCACCTGGATCAGTTGATGCAATGATGTTTGGTTAATAATCGATAGGCCACGCGTTCATTGCATTGCCATGTGTTCACCTATCGTTATGCCAAACTTTGCTACTACTTGTTTCCAGAAGAGATCGTGCCCATGGTCGTTTCTCGTGGACTTGAATTGTAGTTCAATCCACAGAACCAAAGACGGGGATGGGCGTTGGATCTTTCTTGCCAAAGTAGTAGGTATGTATGAATAAAACTCTGTGAATACATACATCTATTATTGGTTATTGTCTGTAGGGGAACTTTTGAGTGTTTTCTGTGTCGTGGGTGATTATTATTGCATGGAGCACATGGCAATTTGTTGTTGAAGATTTTGATGAAATGTTTTTATGGAATGTAATGACCATTTACAGAAAGAACATACAATAATTAACAACTAGGCGAGGATAACTAACTCATCAAGGCAACTACCACCCAAAACAACTCATAGTAAGGACATAACAACTAATAGCGGGGGCATCTCAATCCATGGTTTCACCTTCAATGGGCCTGTCCCTGACTTACTTCCAAGACCCAAGGAAAGATGGGGAAAGAAGGGGCCATGAAATTTTGTAGGCCTCTGTACTTGTTGTCAGTGTTGACGACCCCGACTAAGATTGTTAAAGAAATTGATCAATACCTCGTCCTATGCCCATCCCTACTGATGGATCTGCATTTGTCTTTGCATCATAATAGCCTACATCCCTATGCATGTATGTTGGTAAGTAGCTCCTATGCCTACGCATGAGCACTACCTCGACATAAGGAGCCAACACTACACACACCACATCCTTCACCCCGAACTAACCAAAGAATGAATTGGGCACATAAGTCTATCTTATTATGCACTTGAATGCATGGGTTTAAGTTCAGTCCAAGTTGCTTAACTCTCGCCTCCTCGTAGCCACCAGACGATTTGAGAGTCTTTCAATTGTTTTGGCATTCTGTTTCATAGATTATGTGCTTGTGGTTGAAAACATAAGCTGCATTAGTGCTATGTAATATAGAACATTCATCCTTTTTGCACCTCCTTCGTATCTAGTCGACAGAGGAGACCGTATGGTGATTATCCATGTTCTTAAGGACAAATTTGTGCCCGCACAGAATTAGCTTTGGGAGGATACAGGATCCCGTAAGTATATACAAATATTAATGCTTTTGTTTTGTTTCCTTAAATTGTTGCAAATAAGATTTGATTGTTGGAGAAATTTTATTATTAATGTCGACCCTCATACAACTATCCGAAATAGTATGGAGTCACCCTGGATCCTAAGATTCTGGACATGCTGGACACTGTCACCAGATAAAAAGAGGTTGTCGAATCGAAACCCCAGAGTCCTCTAATTGTGTTATATTATATGGGTTTTCATTTTTAAAATACCATGCACAAGTTTGTGAGATTTAAGTACAAAATATTGTTATGAAAACCATGTAGAATTCATTTACGGAGTAAATAGAAAATTACAAACTTAACCATCTATATAACTTATTCAAATCTTCACCTGGCTTGAACATTGGAGAAATAAAAGACCAGATATCAACTTGAATGTTTGTTTTATTTTCTATATTTCAACAAACTAGCATAAATTCATTTGAATGCGACAATGTTTGAGAGATGAATACACTTACCCATGTTGTTCCATAGGTTCACAACCTCTCCATTGGTTTTCAGGTGGTGGAAATAATTATGCTCTCTCTGAGAAATCTCACATCTTTTTCACAGTTGATCAACCCGTTCATGAAATTTGTGTATCATCTCAAAACAAGCGTGTCGGGTGTTGCAGAAACTTTGAATGCCGCCAGATTTTTCAGGATTACCTCTATGTTGGAGTCCAACTTTACTCTGGGGTGGTAAAGCGTGGCAATTTTCTCATCAAATTGTATTGTTGTGAGGTCGCCATTGCTAGGAAAGAATTTTACTCTGAAAAAATATAAATCCGCGACAGAAGGAATATCCAATTCGTTTGGAGAGGGCGATATGAGATTAAAGCTTTGTGAAGATGTATATCTGATCGCAGGGTAGTGGTGAGGCAATGAAGTGGAGAAATATGGGCATGCAAATGGCCATGATGAGCCATCAATTGCAACGACGAGAGTCATCAATTGCAGTGAAACAGATACCAAGAAAAGACACTGACAATTAAAGGAGGATATATTAAATGATAACATAAATGCATGACGATGTTACCAAACATTACGCCGCCACTTCCAGAATAGAACTTCAAATATATAACCCAATCATTTTAAAGAAAAATGACATATAAATAATTTTAAAAAAACTTGGATTATAATGTACATATAAATTGCTCAAATGCAAACTAATATGCAATGAAGTACCAACTCATTTCTATATACATTGCAATCAAGTACCAACTCATTGTTATATACATGCCTTCGGCAGTTATGAGAAGATGCCATCGAGTGAATGAGCCCTTGTAAAGGGCTCCTTTTTGAGGGGTCCCCATTTCTCACATGTTAACATAATGATTTGTTTATAGTGAATTAATAAGGATGATACATTATTATAAAGGAATGGTTTGCAACGACTTTTAACTATAGATAAATTAAATACACAACTTGAAGCTATGCAACACAAGATTATAATCGCATTCCTATCGATACATTATTATAAAGGAATGGTTTGCAACGACCTTGAACAATACATAAATTAAATACACAATTTGAAGCTATGCAACACAAGATTATAATCGCATTCCTATCCAGACTGAGGCTTGTGAGCCGTTGAAATCGTCCATGGCCACCATACCATCAAGCCCATTTGCGCTCGCGCTCTCGCTCTCTGCATCCCCGACTTCCTCCAGTATCAGAAGAAGAAATCATTCTGTAATTCTATGCCAGTCACCCACTGATATACCAGCGCTTCAAAAAGCAAACAACTCTCGGTTTGACGGTCTTTCAGAGATACAAGCATCAAGGAGGGGAATGTCATTATCTTTGAGTTGCGTTACATTGGCGGGTCTAGCCTTTCCCTTAGTGGGTTTTCCTGCATTTGGGATTCTGGAGCCAGATGACGACGTGGAGTTGATGGAGAAATTTAAGGCAGACAGGAAGAAGAGGCTCGGACAGCAAGATAAAATCAATACCTTGAAGAATGAGGCAGGTCAGTTTTAATGAGCATTTTGTGATTTTGCAAATGGATATGTATAGTGAGCTGAGCAATCCTTCGAGTTCATCGATTGAAAACTTTGTTAATTATAGATGAATACATAAGAATATGTAGGTTCTTCTTTTAACTTCTGCAAAGTTTGGTCATTGTAGAATATCGTTTTTTTCTTCTTTTGGTCTTGATTTTTTTTATTTTTCATGTATCCCAAAGATTCACATGCCTGTCTTCAAGCTGAGAATAGCAGGTTGGCCCTTACTTATTTGGTTTTTGATTTCAAGCTATCCATTTGTTGCTTGTTTACAAAAGGACAGGTTCACATGGCTAATAAATAAGATATTTGTTTTGAAATTAGAATTCATAATTGAGAAGAGATCTGAAATGTCATGTCATGAGAATGCCATGATGCTTCTATGACATGGATGAACGCCAAATGTGTAACTTCACTGTTCTTGGGGTCTGTTGTGCAGCTGTGTTCTTGACTTCATGCAGATATGACATAGTCCATTAGGGCAAGCTATGTTTGTGCTGTTGTATTCTCCTGCTTTGTCATTTTTTTAATCAAATGCTTCCTTTAACTGTTAACGAAAACAGAGTATGTACATAGGGCATTTTATACAAAAGAAAGCAGGCCACAAATGCAGCTGCCGCCAGTACTAGCAAAAATCAAATTCAAAATCAAAATCAACCCCTAGTCTATTCAGCGCCCTTTGGACTAAAATAGTAATACCAAGGTCTTCAAAACATATAACATATGAAAGTCCAGCGGCACAAGGTCTGGGAGAACCATAAGACATCAACCATAGCTACACAGCAGCTGAAATAAACCCAGCACCAGGTGGTGGATCATCATGGTCCTTGGGGGTTGGCCCCAAACCATCCACAGCAGGCTCAGGATCAGTAATTATTGGCTTCCATCCACCATTGGCAGGTTCAGGAGGCTTATCCACATCTGATATGGTGAGAGCCAGCGTGGGAAACTTGTCACTCTGCTGCACCTTAGGGGTGGTGGGAGCTGTGCCTACGCTCCTGTCTCTCTTTGACTGCCCACCCAGCGTGATGGCCAGGCCTGTGCTCAATGTGTTGGGACTACCTGGAGAAAACAGAAGGAGCTGGAGAAGTGCCAGGTGCTTCCCTGCTCATATTACAGGGAGTGCCTCCCCAAATTCCAATAGCTGCCTCTGGGCTGCTTTGTCCTTTGATTGTCCAGATGACAGGAAATACCAATGCTTCATGACTATTACAATTGCAGTTATGCACCAAAGTTTGTTGAATGGTTTGACAACCTGGAATCATTTTTCTGAGAAGCATCCATGTGTTCCTTCAGTCTGTTCACAAAAATTATGAAAATGCCTCTAGTATTGAACAAAAAACTGATTATACTTGGATTGAAAGTATTAATTCTCAAGTTACTCCCAAGGCCTTGGGCTACAATGTTACAGAAGAGATCTTGGGCGAAATTACTTGATGAGTTACAGTTTGACTAATTCAATTTGAAGGGTCTCAAACTTCAAAACTGTAAGTTTTAAACCTGTGAAGTAAAGCAATGCATACCGATTCTTAAGCAAAACAAAAATTAATCAATGGCTCATACACATAGTACACAGAGATTTACTCTGGAAACCCTTAACCAGGAGAAAACTAGCCTTCCTTGGTGCCGCACCTCTCCACTCTTCATTGTATTAATTTCACCATTCACAATACAATATATACAATAATTTAGGTATTCTGCAGCTACGAAAACCCCAATCCCTTAATCTGGGATTAATTTAGAAAACCTCTAAAAATAGCGAAAAATGCTAAAATAGCAAAAACCACCCAAATTTTTTTTGGGGGCGCTGCACCGAACGTTTCGCATAGCCACGGGGCGCCAACCCTGCTAGCCCCTTTGTGAATGAAGAAGCGACGGACTCTTATGATTCTCGATGATGATTGTAAATGGCAATGCCAAAGACACCACCCTTCGTGGGATGAGAAGTGATTAATCATTTAGATCGTATGCAAGCCTTAACCTTGGTTACAATGGTAAATTGAGGGTTCAATTCAGCACCCCAACTGCGAGTAGTAAGATCAGGGGTGTGTATACCTTATAGTTGCTACTTTGAAAATGAGTGGAAATGCGACTCTCCCTCCTTGCTCGTAGTCATAATCTCGAAAGAAAACACACTTTCCCTTTGCGGATGTGAGGTTGATAAGTACTCACTTACAACTCTCCCCTCTCAGACTCAAACTTGAAGGTGAAGGATCTTTTCCCTTCTCAAGAATAGGAGCGATGGGTTATTCCTTGAGTGATTTGGGAACAAGCTACCTCTGTGATCAACCAACTTGATGGGAATGCAATTGACCCCTCGCAAATATGAGACATATCATACTTAGACTATCCTTGCTTGCGGTCACTAGCTTGAGAGCAATATAACCCTTTGCATTGGAAGAGTGAAATAGGCTTTTGGTGCTTCAATGGATGCTTGGTGCCTTACATGAAGTCGCATGAAATAAAATGAAAGTGATCGGCTCATATATGAATTTTGATCGCTTCTCCGTGGATATCGGTGCTAAGTATGAAGGCTTCTCATGGATAATTCAAATGCAAGGGTGCTACTACTAATTGTGTTCGCAAAAAATCTCGCGCACCTATTAATAATAACTAGTTTGAAATTGAGATAGCAAATTTAGGGATGAGTGATCTCAAGCCTTCACCTTTTGACGATCATGGTGTTGATGGCTTAAACCGAAAACAAGGCCACGGAAAGGGATGGTCACACCATGGTGATAGAAACATTGTCATTGTTATACTTAACAAAAGAGGTTGTAGGGAAACTTACATAGATCACACAAACTCAATTGAAAAGATCATTGACTAGCAACGACATTGTTGGCGATAGGTATTTCCTTGGTCAAGCTAAAACAATGCGAGGATTCTTCTCCTACACCTACGAAGAAAACTTTATGCAATGAGAATCAAGACCAAGCTAGATAATCAATCAATTCAATAAGTCACAACAATTATCAAATAATGAAAGAAATGCAAATGGCGACATACTTGAGAGACAAGCCAAGCTCGTAATGTGACTTGACGGAAAGCCAACAAATGTAAGGCAGAGCCCATTGATGAAGCTTGCTTAAAAATTTAGAGGGGTTCTAGCACACTTTTTGACCCAAAATCAGATCTGAAATACAGTAAACATCAGTGGGTAAAAGAGAATGCCCTAAGTGTCACCGACAACACTCCTCTCCGTTTGGGCTGGTGCATGCCAACCTCAGGGGGGTGTCCCTAAGTCGTTTCTTGCTGTCATAAACTCTTAAAATCTGCAATTAAATGCACAAAAACAGCAGCAAGAAAATGTTCTTTGGATAATGTTTAGGCCACTGAAGGGTAAGTAACACTGTTTAAAATTTTATTGAACGAAAAACCTTGCAGCATAAGTAATTTTAATGAAAAAGAGAGAAGGGAAGATGGCTGAAAACACCACAACAATATGCTAAAAGAAACTAATCAGTACATAAAAATCAAATACGATACCGACAAGATTCAACAGCTTGATACCAACACACCAAAACTTTATTAGTGCTCTCGCCAAAGGGTTGTTTGCACCACTAAACACAAGTACATAACTGAAAAAGTATTGCTCTTTAATAACAAACTAGAAGATAGAATAAGGAGAAGAATGATGCGTGAGAGAGAGAGAGAGAGAGAGAGAGAGAGAGAGAGAGAGAGAGTACTGTTGTTGCTCAGAGAAGTCGACCCTGAATATTGAGAAGGAGCCTCCAATATATAGAGAGATGAGGCGTACATGTGTGGAAAAAATAAGAGTATGCACATCCAAAATAACAGGGCACACATGTGAAGGAGGTAAATTAAGGCGCATGGTTTAAGAATGGATTACATAAGTGAAGTGTAGTGCACATGGAATGAAAGAAGGGAGAAATAAGGCGCACATGTGTAGGATAGAATAACACATGTACTAATAAAAGGAGGCGAGTGAGTATATATGGGAGAGTTAAATGGAGGATAAGGTAAGTGCGCATGGGATATGGATTGAGAGGATGCGCATGTGTGAGGGGAGTAAAATGTGTAAACAAAAAATAAGAGAGAGAGACACGCGCACGTGTGGAAGAGGAGAGTGAAATACATGATGTGCATGAGTGGAGGAAAATAAAGGGAATTGCATTAAGGAATAGGGAAATAATGCATGGAATTAGGATAATGCACTAGATAATAGGGATTTAAGGGGAGTTGAGGGGATAGTTATGCTAAAGAATAGGGATTAGAAATGGAGGCGCATAAAAGAGACAATGCGCTAGAAAATAGGGAAAAAGGGAGGCACATTAATGCTAGAAAATAGGGAAAAGGGAGGTGCCTTAATGCTTGAAAATAGGGAGAGAAGGATGGCAAAAAATAGGGAAAATGGAGGCATATTAAGACAATGTGCTAGAAATTAGGGAGAGAAAAAGGTGGAGGCTAGAAAATAGGAAAAAAGGAGGCACATTAAGACAATGTGCTAGGAAATAGGGAATAGGGAGGTGCATTAAATGAGATAATGCACTAAGACTTGGGGAATAGTACATATGAAAAAAGAGATATGCGTAAGGAATAGGGAGCATGAGGAAAATTAGGGATAATGCGCGAGAAAAAAGAGTTAAGAAAGGGAAGGTTTATCTTTAGTCAACTCAAACACATAAATTTATCACGTGTACCAACTCGTCTTTAACACATGTGCCACATGTCCTCAAGCAAAGAACCCAAGTTGGCTTGTTACCCCCCATCCCCTAGGGTTAATTGGAGGAGATCATGTCTCGAGGCTCGTAATGGAGAACATGATCTACACCATGATGATGATGATCAACATGTCCACAAATGGCAGCCCAACAACCCCCCTCATTTGCCTCCCAACACAAATCAACCCAGGCTCATCACATTCAAGCAACCCAGAGTATGGGAGATGGTAAGCTATTGTCACTATGGGGTATGTTAGTCCTTCTTTCATGCAAGGTGTTGTGCTTAATTTATCGGGCATGTGGATGAGAATCTTTGGTTGAAGTTGGATAGTGGATCATTGGTTTGAGAAATTGTGTTAGTTTCCTTGTTTCACTTTGGTGGTCAACTCCTATGCCCTAGTCCCGTTGTCACCACCCAGGGAAAATGAGTCATACTAGGGGTCCCTCCCAAGGGTAACGTTCCACTCCCGATCAGACTTGACACTTTCTATCCTCAATCCTCTCTTGTTATACTAAACTTCGGCTATGGTCCATTCTGTGATGAGAAGAGGGGCCGAAGGCCCAGAGGTTGTTCCGCAGTTGCTATAAAAGAAAAAGAAAATGATGCTAGAAAAGAAAGTGAGCATAGCAAAACAGGACCACCAAAAGTCGGTCCAACTTGAGCTCTACTCATTTAGTGCTCACCTTGGTCCTAAAAAGTAATGCTAAAGCTTGGAAACCTATAAAAGGGGACCCTCACATTTGCAAATTATAAATGAAAGCATGGATTAGAAAAAGGAAAAAAGGGGTTTGGAAAAAGGTGGGACACAAATATTGGGTAACTCAAGAGCAAACACACCCTCCACAAAGTTGCTCATAGAGATGGATTTATTACACCATAAGCCATGAAGTAAGCCCTAAACCATATCATTTTCACACGTACTCTTGGTGGGCTTTTACTTTCCCTTGTCACTCTCGTGATCTATCCCTCTACCCGGGTTATTTTATTCCTGTCTAGGTGGCACACCTAATAGGGTTGGATGGAGACCCTCCCATACTTAAACTTGGTAACTCACTTGGGGTCCTGGGCTAGTGTGATGCTTGAAGGGGATACTGAGGTGAATTATCTTACATGGCTTATGTCTTAAGTTGCAACTTTGCATGCTTTAAGGACTAATATTTCTTATGAACGTTGGCTAACCATATCTTATACTTTGGCTTGTTTTGAATGCCCCTGATATGGTTCTTGAGGGACGTCCTGGACTCCTAGGCTTGTACCCAAGATGTTGTGCCTTTATTGTAGGACTTTGGCACGTGTGATGGAGAGCAGTGGGTCTTCTAGTGACTCACCATCCTTAGATAGTGGCTCTCACATTCTTAGAACCTTGGATGATGGATAGATGGGCTTGGTTTGGGTGGTTATAGTTATTATGCCACACATATGGGCTGGAAGCCCCGCAGGCTGGGCAGAGTACCCCGAAGCTCTTGTGCATAGAGGATGGAGTACGTTTCCTTTGGAGGTACCTTGACATGACTTGGGGATGAGATTGCACTCCTCTTGCACTTGTGAGGTCTATGACGTCACCTTCTAGCCCCTGATGTTATCTTCTAAGCTAGGGTTTGATGGATGGATGGGTACCAGAGATGATTGGCATGGCTTTGGGTGAGGAGACACCTCACTTCACACTCTTTCACCCTCGAAGGATGCCACTTGGCCTTTGGAGGCCCAACCTTTTCCTTTGGAGGCATGACGTCAGTGCATGTCACCCTCTCCTAGCAGGATGTCATCCTTCTAGCACATGACGTCACCCTTTTTAGAGTTTTATTAAGTATTTTTGTACCTTGGCATATTGTTAGAGACAAATTAAGGGGTCGGCCCCACTTACTTTATGTTGTTGACAAATTATGTGGACAAATTGTATTAAAGTGGCCTCATATAAAAATGCCACCCTCACATTTCATTTTATCATAACAACTTCTCACCATTTGTGAGAAGACTTCTGAAATTTTCGCTCTCTAAGGGTTACTAGCTCTTTTTTACTCATGCACTATGCTTGGAGGATTATTTGTGGATGGTTTTTGCTGATTTTGGATGGAGATTTGTGCAATTAGGGTTTATCTCTTAGTTTCTTCCATGAAGTAGGTGAATTTTTTGCAATTTATTCTTATGCTATTAATGTTTTTCATGGTAAATTTGCTATTTTATGCTAGACGTCTTGCTTGGTGAAACCCTAAGAGAGGAACATAAGTGCTTCTTCCTCTCACAAGGTGATTTTTGTCCAAAATTTGTGAAAGAATCCTTGCTAGGGTTAGACTCCTAAAACCCTAAAGTGCTAGGAGGATTTTAGCGCTAGACTTTTGATTTTGACCTAGTTGAAGCTACAAGAAGGGAGAAACAGTTTCTAGGGCCCAAATGTGTTTGCAACCTAGAAATCCTTCTCCTCAAGATTCAAACCCTAAGGCCCTAATGTGCTAGCACCTTAGAGTTTGAATCCCACCTCTTGGTTTCAAGTAGGCCATCACCCAAGCCTAGTTGCATTTTGTAATGTCCCCACTTTGGGACATTATCCCAGTGTAGAGATTTATGATGACCAGACTCTAGAGTAGCCAGATGGATGTTATAGCGAGTACAGGGGTATTTGAGAGGCATTGTGGGGTCCAACTTGCATTGATGATCATATTCCATCATTATGAGCCATTCCACACAGGTTGGCTTTGGTTTCGTTGCATTTCGACGATTTCCATGTTTTTGACTATTTTGACCTATAAGTTAATTGAAATCACTGAAGAGGTCATTTTG
>CBVK0100320801.1:0-15588 GCA_900067695.1 Picea abies
GATGTTTTGGCTTGTCTATCTTATTGCATATGGTTGAGGTATGTTCCATGGTTATCTCTTTATGTTATTTGCTGCATACACACATATAAACACATCTAAAAAGTAGATCAGCAAAGTGTTTGACGAAATACCACAACCAGGAAAAAGTTTTTAAAAGACACCAAAACAGTGATGATCCTTGCATAATGGCTTGGGATCATTACACATTTGCTGTTATAAGACTCCATAACCCTTTAAAGGCACTGATTTTAAAGCATTCTCATGGTGAACTGATCAACATACTCTTTCTTTCAACTCTCTTGAGCATTCTACTAACCTAATTAACACTAACATTGGCAAACTTGTTAGATAATTTGCTGCTGTTACAAAAATTTGCTACAGCCATTTGATAATACTCTTATTTGCTGCATACACTCGTGTAAAGTTGACCTAACTCACTCTGGAATTGCTTCTAACAATTGGATAATGTTCTAGTGGACAAATGCTAAGTTTTTATGGTCAATTGTTGCATTTCTGAGTATTAATTATTGCTGCTGTTGTCTATCATTTACTGCTGTCACACCATTGTTTACTGCTGCAAATTTACAACAGCCATTGCAACTTACATGGTCTAGTGTTTAAAGAGGCATTAATTGCATGTTTGGACTTGGAAATAATCAAATATATGCTGTAAATTGTTCTTGTTTCGGGCAGGTACTCAAACAACTTCACATCTCTTTTACTACCTTGGCCTAGACCTTTCTTTAGGTGATCAAGAGAGGGGGCGGTAGGCTTGGCTACTATACTTGCTACTTTGATCCCTTGAGGTCACCAGGGAAGCCTTTCTTGTAGTGGACCTCTTCCATCACTAAAACGAGAGAAGTTCTTACTAAGGTGACAGTGGTAGACCGTAGGATCTTCCATTGTTATGCAAGATTTGGGGACTTGTGGTGGGGCTTTGCACAAGTACAAATCCCGCGGTAACATGGCCATTTGTCACCCTATAAAACTCCCACATGTCGGAATTTGAACCTGCCACTTGTTATCAGAATCATCATCCAAGGCCTGTAACTCCACCTGCTAAAAAAAGTAAAGTGCTCACATGTTGTCCGGAAAAGGCTGAATGGACTCATGAGCTTGCAAGGACTCTAAATATTTGATCAATATTACCATGCAGACCCTCTATCTCTGTCTCCTCAAAAATAGGGAATTTACCAAAAATGGACATCTCTCTCTATCCATAAGATTCTGTGGAAACTTTCACTTCTGAAACAAAGAACACTACCTAACCAGTCTTGTACCTGTACCTGGTGGAAACCAACCCTGGCTCAAAACACAACTTCCCCTGGGAAAATCTCTAAATGCCAGCCAAAAATAGACCATGCTGGCTCTTAACCCTCAGGATTTTCAAGGGAGAAAATCTAGGGGTTAATAGGTTCCCAAGCCTAAAGACTTAGAGGCTAGTTGAGGCCTAAATAGGTGCATGCCTTTTCTTATTTGATGAAGTGTTCTTCTGTTCTCGTTTTAGAGTGTCATGCATGAGAACTTAGAAGGTTTCCAGGAATAGGTTGGGTGCAGATTCCTAGGAGAATGCATGCATGCATGCTTCTTCTCTTCTCAATTGGGCACTCCATCCTAGGAAGAATATTTTCATGCAAGAGTAGGCACACTGGTCTAGGAGAATAGACTTTAGGAATTTTCATTCCTGGCACATCATCAAGAGTCGAGACTGTCTAGATACATTGTAACCACAACCTTCTTCATCTATAAAAGAAGGCAGAGTGGGTGAGTGATTATTCCAGTTTTGAGCTAGTGATCAGCAAGTTAATAGAGTTGATGAGTGTTTGAGTGTGAAATATGCTTACTGTTCACTAATTTCTAAAACAGTTTTATATGCAGATTTAGGCTTATACAGGTGTTACCACTCTAACTCTCGCCAAGGGAAAGTCCTGGCCTGTGGGGGAGAGCTTGGGGCAATGGATAGGCAAGTCACCCACTGTCACCTCAGCAGCCTTGCCTCTACTCTTCTATGTTAGGGTTTCTAACCTAAAGAGGATTTTCCTATGTGGTCAAACTAGGTCATATCATTGTAATTAGGACGGGTGAGAAAAAAGGTTTAGTTTGACTTGGTTGAGTTCTCCTAAGAAATGGCTCAAGGTAAGTGAGAGAAGACGATGTCAAGTAAATGCTTGGAAATTAAATATCACTTGCATGAACATTCAATTGTGAAACAATAACCTATGAAATATAGAATATCAATGTGAGATGTGCAAGTCACAAGTATCAATGCAACATATGTCCCATCTATAAGATCAGATTCATGAAAGCATGGCAGTTATAAACTATTTATCATCATCCAATGCAGCAGTGAAGCATAAAGTAAAGTGTACTCTTTTATAAGTGCAAATGCTGTTCAAGTATCAACATATACTAATGATCAATTCTTTAGTAAAGAGACAGCAAACAGGTACTCAACTCAACAGCAAACACATTTATAACCATACCATGAACCAAATAAAATTCAATGCTGCAATAGAATGATAGATACAGTGTGTATATATATTATATATCAGCATAGACAAGCACGTATACCATTCAGATTTCATCTATTGGAATGCTTTAAAACAATGAAAGTATGCCCAAACTGTAACTGTAATTCCAATTTCTGAATGGGCCCACAAGACAGCAAATATAGATAACGATAAACCAAAGTTGTAGGTCATTTGGGGTGGTTAAGGTAGGAATGTAACGTGGTCAACCAGCCAAGCAAAGGGGCAGGCCAACACAGCACTGAAATGCAGTCAAGGGAGCCACATTTGTTCACTGGTACCCTGCAGAAAATGACAGTTTGAGGGACATCCCAGAGAGCAAGCAAATGTAAGGTATGGTCCAGCAGCTAGACGGCAACGTTAGTTAAGTTAAGGGGTCGGATTGATGGCTGGAATGGATGAGAGCAAGGGAACCTTGCAACATTGATGAAAGGAGGTGGAGAAGGCCCTTTAACCATACACAAAGAACTGCAGATTTGGGACAGCAAGCTGGTACAGTATGACAGCTAAGCTGGTACAGTATGACAGCTCAAGAAGACACTTATTGGGGCTGCACAAATGATAGATCAGACCTGCAAGCACAATGCAAACTAGCCCTCGAGTTTGATAGGGTAAAATGGTCAATAAATGAGACAAATTCAAACCCTTAAATGCTAGTGCAAGATAGACAATGATGGATTGGCCAGCAATAAATTGGAGTAAGATATAGCAATTGGGCTCAAACGATCTAGTAAAAATGATTAGGCAAAGTAAAACTCTAAATCGTGGAAAAAACAAAAAAAGGAAAGGAAACAATTGTTTTGGTTTTTTTTGGGTGGTTGAAGACAAATGAAAAGACCAGTGCCTTTGGAGGGCTATGGGATCACTAAATCAAATCCAAGTGAAGCCTAGGGTTTAAGATGAGGTGATGTTGACGACACCCGGAGGATTTCCCTTCAATCGTCACCTAGGGTTAGAAGGTTCCCTTCAAGGTTGGATGGGAGGATCGGTCCATGAAGAAGCCTTTCCCGGTACTATCAAGGTGAACTCAAAGGTTGGCTAGGCAAAAGGACAGAGCCCTAGTACATCCTACCTTAATGCATGAACAATAAATTTAATGATGAAAGGGGGAAGGTTAGAGAACTTACCTTGAGAATCCTTCCAAGTGGAGCATTTCACCCTTCTTTGGCCTTGTAGTAGCCTTTTTCTTCCAACAAACCTTCAAGAGTGATTATCTAAACCTTGAACAATAGCTAAAAATTCACCAAGAAAAGAAATAGACACTCAAAGAACTCTTTGAGCCAAGTTTCTCATTAATCTCCAACGATTTGAAATGGAGGAGTCCCTTTTATAGGTGAAGATCCTCCTCAAATATAATACAATACCACGTGCTAGCTCAATACGATGTGCTCCAAAACCATTAGCCTGGAAAAAGCATGGGAAAATACAAGAAATGAAATAATACATCCCATAATATGCTCAAAAAGTGAAATAACCTTCTAGAAGAGGTCCAATACAATGTAATATGCCTCACATGTGGATTAGAGAGGGAGTGAGAAGGTGTGCCCCTCAATAAAAGTGCCATCATCCAAGGAGAAAGTCCATAGACAAGTCAAACAAGGTCAAAATGGCTCCAATGTCCTCTAACCAACATCCTCAAACTAAGGAATGGTCCAAACTTGCACTAACAAACACCCAAATGATGATGTCAATCTCACACGTGGGAGCCGTCCAAGTGAAAAAGTCAACATGAGGCACGTGTGGGCTCATCTAGGCAAGTGCTCCTCAAATAAACATCAAGTAATGGTGCCACATCATCATAGGATCCAAGTCACTACTTGTAATCACCTCTATAATCTGTAATCAACCTCTCCAATGCATTAAATACTCCCACTTGTGGTCCAAGGAGAGTAAATAATGCAATGAGCGCGAATGTAATGTCGAATTGAGTAAGGAGAATGAATGTTAGTGGTTCATGTGGCATGTGTGATGACATGGTGTCCCTATCATCGCTCGATGCACTGTCATGGATCCCAATGCAATGACATGTATCCCAATGCGGTACATGGATCCCAAGGAAAATGGCACAGATCCTAATCTCTGTAGATATGATTATATATGAGTACACGGATCCCAATGTAGCATCACGGATCCCAAGGTAGTGTCATGGATCTCGAGGCATGGTGCATGTATCCCAATGCACAATACCCACTTGAAGTTATGGGTCTAGCCTCTTAGCAAGCCATTAAATGGTAGCACTTGGTGACATCTCTTAACACAACATAACAAATAGGGGTTAGTTTTAATACTTGCCTAAGTCTTACCAAGGGGAACAATATTAATTCTTATACATGCATCAAGTCCTAGGACAACCCATATTTTCTAAGTACCTAGGTGAAAGATAAGATGGATAATAATGATGAAAGGGAAGGGGAACTGAGTTCATGTGATGACCCTCAAATCCTTAGACATGCATAGGTATTTTTATTCATTCATCTAGCTTTCATGAGCTAGGATTTTTGTACATAATAGCCTTTGATAGGGAGCTTAGCATTGAGTTGCCTGTACTCGACACTGTTTCTTACTACTCCTTTATGCCTTTTTTTTTAAGTGTTCAGTTTATTGAACAAGTCCCTTTTATTTAGATATTCATAGACAAACCAGGGCCCAGGGGCACTGGCCTCATAGTGGGGGGGCATTGCTCAAGCTTTATATTTGGTTTTTGACTTTAGCTCTTCACCTCTTATCCTTATTGGCTTTATTGATTCAGGCTTTTATTATTTTGACCTTTTCTTTTGACCTTTGAGAAATCATACATGACTAGGATGCAATTATTTGTATGCATGGAATGAATGATTGGGAGGGTGGAAAATGTCCAACATGGTTAGGATGTGGATAATGCTATCTAAGCTAAGCACCCAATAGTATAGATTAACCCGAGAACACACTTCTAACAAAAAACATGTTCCCCAAGGTACCAAGGAAAATAATAAAACTATGTAATGTTATGAAGTGCTACTAGATATTGTTAGGTGTTTACCACTTTACGACGAGCTAAGAAGTTATATCACCACATCCAAATGGATATTGATGCATGGAATTTCAAAATGAAGCACACTGGAACCGTACCATACCATCCATAGTGTATTTGTCATCTGAGGAGTGAGGGATGAAGGTGAGCTATACCACGACTTGTTGATTTTACCTGCAAACCTTGCACCCGATAGTTATTCCTAATAAAATCGCTTTATTAAACAATTGCACAACAAAATTATCAACGAAACATTAGCGGAAGCATTAAACGGAAACCATAACACATTGCACAAAGATTTTCGGGTAAACAACCCCTGGAAAAACTCTTGCGGGAAAACCAGATCTTCTTTTATTAATCTTGGGCTCCCCTCCTGGGATAATAGCCCTTCAGAGGATTACAATGTAGTGATAGCCTAGCCCACTTGGCTGCTATCTCCCTCGCTGCCTCTTTGCACCTTTCCTCAACGCTGCCCACTCACACTTGGATGAACTCTCCTCACCCACTCAATGAGATCTCCTCACTCTCTCTTAGTGTGTCTCATCCTTTCACCTAGGCTACCTTTTATTATATTGAGATTTGACCAAATCAATCACTAACCTTAGATCTCCAAAGTGATCAAAGGCCGAGATCTAATCTCACCTTCACTTTAGATCTAACAACTACGACTTAATCAACTCACTTAAGTTACTAACACCAAACAACTTAGACATTTAACTTAATTAAAAGAACATTCACTTTAATCATTACACATAAAGTGAACTCTTAAGGTTTTCTGAGAGGTCACAAGGACAACTTCCGCATGCTAGACACCGAGCCTCCGTGGAAGTACCTGTCTGATGCTAATACATCAACATGACTGAGCTAGTACGATCATACATCATACATCTGATGGAGATCAAGAGGAAACTCTGTCTGGATTTTGAGAAGATGAGCATGGCATCTCATGCAAGCAACAACATGGCACCCTCGTGAGGGTATCCAAAAGTTGTCACCCCTGGGGGGGTAACAACATGTACCTGTTCTGATTTCTTTTATTATGTAGTGTCTACACTTGTGAAACATACAGTCAAAATTTCATGTTTAAATGTTTTGTTGTTTTGAGTGGCGTTTAATCAACTATCGTTAGGGTTTCTGTTCGTTGAGTGGAGATCTGCTTAGTATGAATTGAAAATTTAACAATACGATCCTTCTCTATTTTACTTAAATTTTGAACGAAAACCTAAAGGAAACAATGCATTTAGCATAAATATGACAGGATTGTTGAGTTTTGGTGTACCTTGGGAAGTGGTTCCCTTGTGGTTTTGAGTCTCTAACCACAGGAGGGAGATGTTGGTACCTTTGTACCTTGTACTTTATGTCTAATTTCACTTTGACTTAGGAGATTTAAGTCAAAAGTGAAATTTGGTCATTTTAGCCTAAAGTGACTATTAATTCACTTTGTGGGTGAATTAGGAGACATAAAGTGAACTTAGGGAACTTAACCCAAAGTGGGTTTTGAGTTGAGATTATTGTGGGATGATATCAACCATTGATTAGGGATGGCTTGGGATGATCCTAGCCATCCCCATTTAGGTTTCCTTATGGATTGCTTAAGGAGGGTGCAAGGGGCCAAGAGAGGCTCATTCATTCTTTTACTCACTTGGAGAGCTTGAGAGGGAGTATGAGGATGAGGTTGGAAGCATTGGAAGAGGGCAGCAAGGGCGCCTCCTTCCATGGAGGGCTCTAGGAGGCTTTGGCTCTCATTATTTTGTGGTGATCACACTTGCTTGGAGGAGGGCGCACTATAGGAGGAGGGCGCACACCTAGCAGGGAGGAGATACACTTGGAGGATTGCAGATCTGTTAGTCTCAGTGGAGAGGTAGCACACAAGAGCACATTTGTGTGCAAGGGATTCTTCTTCAGAGCATCCAGGATCAAGGGCGCATCACTTCAGTGGATTTGACAACAAGGGGAAGAGGCGCAATAGTCTTGGGCGCATTTCTTCCTGGTTCCTTTAGCAAGTCTCAAGAGAAGCTTGCTTTGTATACAGGTTCCATCATACTATATTTCTTGTTGTATCTCATGCTTTAGACACCACTTATATATACTTCCATTCCAAACTAGTTTTCCCCAGGGGGTTTTTATCCAAGGTCATGTTGACCAAAAGTACTTGTGTCCTATTTTCATGCATGCTTAGAGTGTAGATCAGCTTATTTGTGTTATAAAGATCTAGAGGAGTGTTACTTGTTTTGAGACATATTGCATGTGCTAACCATCGGTTCGAAAACACTTGCAAGGGCACCTCAAATGACACTTAACCAATAAAAATTATGGGCAGAAAGTTACTAAACTGTTTGCTGTCCTAAAATGCAGCAAAGGATAGTTTTGGACATTGAAACTTAGAACCAATCTCAAGGTCAAAGACAAACCTTAGTTGGAAACCTCATAGGACCTTAGTTTTCTTCAAGGATAAGTATGCTTTCTTATAGGAAACATGGCTTTGCAGTATATCCATTATAATTTATTTCTGATACTGAATTATTCAGACCAAATTCTATACCAGATTGCCCAGTCATATTTTGGAAACAGAAACTTCAGACTAAAGAAAGTTTTACTACATAACACTGAAACTATAGGGGATGCTTATACTAAAGACAAATCACTTCATGAGAATTGAATAGCATTAGAGTCATTTTCAGCTTTTGATTGCCTTTCTTTAGACGATATGTCACAGTTTCTGTACATTTATTTTATAGTCAAATTGTTGAGAAATCATTTGGAAGGATTTGCTTTGATATTCCACCCACGATCTATTGTGCCTTTGATTTCCGAGATCATGTTATGTTAGTGTGTGGGGTCACGGGTGTAGTTTCCATATGATATTTCTTCCTTATAAAGGAAAGTAAAGGACATAGGGGCAGTGGGGTTGTCAGATGATGGTAACATTGTGGTCCTTTATACTTACAACAGGCTTTGGTAAGTAATTTCCCTATCAAGTCTACCTTTTTAACACAAACATACTTCTTTTGGGGCTATAGCCTATGTCCAGGAAGCTGTTTACAAACTGAGTGAAGTGGGCCAAGCAATAGAGAAAAATGATTTTACACGTGCAATAGGTGTTCTTGGTAAAAGTCTTGACACAAAATGGATTGTGGATGTTAAGGAAGCATTTTTAAAGGTAATTTTCTTTTGTTGGCCACTGATAATGAAGTGTTTTTGGGTAGATAGCATTGACAGGTGTTATCTGTAATGTCGTTGCAACTTGCAAATTTGCAAGCACATTGGAGTGAAGATTAAGTTTGGTGTTTATTTTATTTTTCAATAGCAATGGGCTTCATGTAATTTTTTTGGTACCCTTTAAGTTTCAATATCCTGTTGGTGCATTGCTCATGGGTTTTGAAGAAGCTTGTGTAAGGTTTGATAGATAAGCTCTCCAAGTTATTAAAATAGATTGTAACCTTAAGTTGCAAAAAAGTGAGTTTGCCGTGCCTACACCAAGTCAATCAAGTGTTGTTCCCAAACAGACTAGCTTGTGGAAATGCAAAAGATCTCTAGAATAAAATTACTAAGATCATAACAATGTAAATTGAAGTTTTGTCGACTTAAAAACAGGTACTAAATGGCTTAAAACACGTAATTGAGTTATGTTAGAGTCTCCTGTAATGAAATGCCAAGAACCATTATTTAGAGTTACATGTGCAATCAGTAGTGACGTACCATAATTATGAATAGCTATATTACCTAGTCACATGCCCTAATCTCTGGGCTGCTTATAATGGTCACACACAGTTAGATACTTACAAACTTGGTTTCATCAAAATTTGAATTGATCACGCAGACCCATGAAAAGATTGTACCTTAAAAGTTGAAAAAACACATTTGGAGTAAAAGACTTGGATGTAAAAATGTGTGCAAATTAGATAAGAGACATCGAGATAGGACTTTTTGATAGTATATGATAGGATCTCGTTTGAATGCTACCTTATTATTGTAAGCCTCATATCAAATATCCATTGGGAATGAATCTGCATGGAGGTTTTCGTCTTGTCTATTTGTTGGAGTCTGGAATTGCAAAGGGAGAGACACTCAGCCCCTGAGACAAGGAAGTCGTTTATATTTTGGAGAAACAACAAAGAAATGACACAAAGCAGAAACATAATTACTTAGTAGTAGGCTAGTAGCTCAATTCTATGTACAATGAAGGACACCATTCTTAACTTAAGAATTGAGAGATTTTTGTGCTTTTATCTTGCTTCCTAGCCATCCAATGACTAGCATATACAACTCCTTTACTTACCTTTAGATTACAATTACATATTTAATTTAGTGGTTATCTCCTTATGGAGCACTGCTTGATTTGACTTATCTGATAAGTGAATTTACTAGCCGTGCACATGTCTCCTAAAGGAGGTGCCCAAGTGACGTTTCTTTGAATTGATTAGTCTGGTTTTCCTTAAACAAAATTCTCGAGCTAAATATCTGTTTTACGTTTGGTTAATTTCACCCCAAATTGAGCGTTGAAAGTTGAAACTTCTAGTTATAGTTTCCATAAATTATTTTGTAGAAGGCCGTAACATAATAGAAAATTGGATTCTAGATTCCACTGCAACACAAGGAGTCTTGTAGCCTGTTACCCCTCATATTGCATGAGGTTCCACCCATGATTTTCATCATGATCTAGTTGCACTGGACATATATTTCTTGGTGACATTGACTGATTAGTTGACAGACACAAGGGCTATCCTCTGGATGCATACACTTTCCTTGGCATTACCCTTATGGTATCACTGACCACTGTCTCAACAGTGGGTGCATGATGTCTGGAGGAAAGTGGTTAAGTAGAGTTATTTGCTTATGCTCCTTTGAGCCTAGCAGGATTCCATGGTCCCCTTTTTCATATTATATTAGGCGATGGTACAGGATTAATGGGTCGAGGCAGCATAAATTCCTTGGGGATGTTTTCTCTAGCATGTTGGTTTCATGTTGGCATGAGTGTGGCACATTTACATGGGTTATGTTAGTTAGTTGTGGAGCTCCTAGTACATTGACCCTTTTTGTATTGTTCCAGCATTGTTATTGATGTATTGGGTGTGGTCTCATATTAGTGGAAGCTTCCTCGTGTGAGTACCTTAGGAGATGTTGGTGCTTTTCATGCTTATTACACATTGTTATGACGCATATTATATCCCTTTGTGGAGTGCTCACCTTGTGCACGCATGTGGAGGCTGATCGCAACATTTATTGGTGGTTTGACCTCTTTTTGACTTGGTTCTAGGCTCACATGTGGAGTGTCCTAGCTTATGGGGTTACTTTTCACACTTGGAGATGGTCATCATGGAGTTTGTGTCTTGATTATGTGGAGTGCTCACCCTTTGTTGCAAACATGTTGAGGCACATGGCATTCTTTATGGATATTTTGCTTGGTTGATGTGTCCATCCCCTCTTTTTGTGGAGTTAGTTACCTTCTTGCACATGGATTTAGGGTCTCGATGATGGATTTGACCCTATACATATGTATATGACCTGACATTGATATCTATTTTTGGGAGTTGTTATATCTTGGAGACCACACCATGAGTTGTTATATGTCTATCTAGATTCTAGATGGGACATCTCCCCATTTAGGCCACATGTGCCACATATAAGATGTTTTACTTGGTTTTTGTGCACCTTCTCTTACATCTATGATGGGACATTCACTTTGGAGAGCTCACTCATTGCTTTGAGGAGTGTTACCCTCTCAGGGATAACGACCTTTGGATACCTTCACAAGGGTGTCATGTTTCTGCTTGCATGAGATATCATCCACCTCTTTGTCAATTTCAGATAGTTTCCTTCCTTTTTCTCCATTGATTCATGATTGCACTAGCTCAATTGTGATGTAGCTCAGTTCAATCCCTCTCCTCAAATGATAGATGCACTTTGATGTGGTATGGTTTGGTCTAGTTTACTCCATTGACATTCCATGTATTAATACTTATTCGGACATGATGATATGACCTTTTGGCATGTCGTGAAGTTGTAAATACTAAACACCTAACGATTATTGATCAAAATTTCATAACATACATAATTTATTACTTGCGTTATAGTACTTGTACTACTAGGTGTTTAGACTAGATAGTGTTGTCCATATCCTAACCATGCTAATCACTTTCCATATCCCTAGTATCATTCGTTTCCATCCACATAAAAATATAATTGCATCCTGTCATGTATGATTTCTCAAATCAAAAGGATAGGTCAATGTCAAAGCCTAAATCAAATAAAGCCATTAAGGCTAAGAGGTGAAGAGCAAAAGTTAAAGGAAAAAGCCAAAAAAAAACTTGAGCAATGCCCCTCACCATAAGGCCAATGCCCCTAGTCCTTGGTTGTCTAAAGAATATCTAAAGAATAGGGACTTGTTCAATAAAGTGAACATCTAAAGAAAAAGGCTAAAAGGGACAGTAAAAAATAGGTTGAGGATGGTAACTCAATGGTAATTGTAAAAAATGCCTAGCCAAAATGAACCTAGATGAATAAAAAGTGATAAAATATGACCTATGCATGTCTAAGACTTTGAGGGTCATCACATGGAATCATTCCCCTTTCCTTTCATAACTATTACACATTAATTGCCTATCTTTCACATAAAAACTTTGGAAATATGGGTTTTTCTTAGGATTTGATTCATGTATAATGGTTAATAATGTTCCCCTAGGTGAGACTTAGGCGAGTCTTAAAATTAATCCATTTTGTTATGTTTTGCTAAGAGGTTGTTATCATGTGCCACCAACTAATGACTAGCTAAGGGGCTAGACCCATCATTTCAAATGGGTATTGTACCTTGAAATATTATTGGACAAAAACTTATGGAGCGCTAGTATTCTTGAGTATACACGTGCCACTTCAGGTGATTGATATGATGGGATGACTCATATGTGTGGGGGCGCCATGCTTCATGGGATGGGCTGTGGATGGACGTTGAGCTATCTTTGACCACTTGACTTGACATTTGACCACCTTCTAGCACCTCCACCATCTTCTAGAAGGGGCACACCTCTTGGAGCTTCATCATGATGTATTTTGACCCTTTCTAAAGGAGATATTGTATAACATGAGCAAATATTGATGTATTATTTTATTATTTTATCTTGCTCATGGTTTTATTAAAGCAAGTGATTTTTGGCTTATGGTATTGAGCTAGAACTTCGTTTTGTAAAGTTGTTTTGAGGCACCTCTTCACCTATAAAAAAGGTTGATCTCCTCATTTTCACTCATTGGAGAATAAAGGAAAGACTTTCTTGGCAAAAATTTGGTGTGAGTCATTTTGTTTATTGGTGAATCTTTTTTCCATGTTTAAATTGATGGCTAGAGTATGAGGAATTTTTGATGAGTTAAAGATTGCTAGAGGATGATTTGATAAGGTATGGTTATTGCCCTATTTTGTTCCTTGTGTATGGTTATTTAAATTTGATGTTCTTGAAGATTAATTTATGGATCTTAGTCTTCTCACATAATATTTAATTAATCTCTTTAGCATTTCTCTTTAAGGCTTGATTCAGTTTGTGATCATACCCTCCTTGGAGATTTCTCAAAACCCTTTCCATAGCCTGAAACTCCCCCATGTTCACTCGCTGGTGTGAAGAACTTTAGCAATCTTCAAAAAGGGAAGGAATCTTCATCAAGTCTTGAGATCGACCCCATCACCCAATGGTAGGCAGGTTTCTTCACCGGATTCTTCAGTTAAAAGGTAAATTTTTTTTCCATCACCCCTTTTTCTAAGCTATATTGCTATATCTATCTCTGATTTCTCTAGTGGATGATCCATCGGTTACACCAGCAGTATGAGGGTTTGAAATAGTCTCATTGCTTTTGATTATTATCTTTTCGAACTCTAGGGCTTCTCTTCCGCAGGTCAGATTCATTTAAATATAGCCCTATCCTCCTCTCCCTTGGCAGATCTACAGTTTGAGGAGAATTTGCAGGGTTTTAAAGTCAGATCTGAGGGTTTTCAGAGGGCTGATCTCAACTATCCCATCACACTCCAAGGGTTGTTACAGTTTTTTTTGGGTTTCTAGATTATACCTTATACCAAGTCAACTTCAAAACTATCAAACGATCTTGATATACCCTATATCGTTACCTATTTTGTGTTGATCACACCCTGTTCCATACTGTAAAGTTTGTCAAGGTAAATAATTCATCTTAAGGGTCAAATTGGAAGGTTATTATAGGTCAGATCTATATCTTTCGGCCTTAGCTAGAAGTTACCTTGGCTGATTTTCTATCTGGGTTATTTAGCAAGGGTTTCACATTTCCAGATCTGGTCTAAACTGTCACATTTGATTGTTCCAGTAGCAATCATCTTGTTTTTCAAAAAACTGCTCAAACGCTTTGAAGTTTCCCTTGGATTGTTCCCACATTTTCTTGCTGGTTACCTTGATCCATGTCACTGCCAAGTTTGCAGGGTTTTCAATATCCGATTTGAATCTGAATCTTCTAGGTAAGGGGGAAGTTGCCACAATTTTCTTGCCTAAGCTATACTTGCCACCAGGCTGTTCTCAAAAGTTAAAACTATTCCAGTGATTGGTTAAATCCTTGCCTAGTTACTGTCACAAATCTGCAAAAAACTTTCCGAGTTTGAGTGCTGTTTTGGGTTTGTCTTTGTGGCAGCATTCCTATTTTTTTTACTGGGTCGAGCCACCACATTTGTTCCTACATAACACACCCCAAAACGACCTCTTAAAACAGTGAATCATTCCATATCTAGATTATCCTGAGAACCAATCTCTTGAGCTGAAGTTACAGTTAGAAACTCCACGTTCATTGCTAAGTTCTCAGTATTACTGCTAATCTGAGTAACTCCAAGAATCATCGTGGTAATGTTTGGAATCTGGATTACATAACTGTTGCATGCAATTTGTGATCTGAATTTAAAGGGTGTGCCCGGTCTGCTATAACACTGGTTTAATCAAAGTTCAATTTAACAATACATTTGTTTACTGTATACATCTGTCTACTCTTGCAAATCTGGAGGGCATACTCACAGATTTGATTGCTATATTGGCTATACACAATGCACATCTCAAGTCACTCTATACCCCTACACTAAAAGCTTCAAGCAACCTACAGACGACTTATGCCAGAGAATCTTGCCCAGATCATAACTTAAAGGCATGTTTAATAACTCATTGATACTACATTCGGATGTGTATGTTTGAGTTTGATAGTTTACAGCAGTGTTACACTTATTGCGATATTATCAAAATTATTGTGATAATATTGCCAAAACCAACCTCGGCAATAATATCGCCTAAAATAATCGCGATAATTTTGATAGTTTGAATTTATCGCGATAAATTGGAAATTATCGCCCTGTTTGCATCAATATCACCTTATTAACCAGAATCTTGGTCTTTTAACCCTCATTTTGCAAAAGTGAGTTTTGCCTCACGCAGTTTGACCAAAAATGCTGGCAACTAATGGTAATGTTAAATTCTTAAAGTAAAACAATGGAAAGGAAAGAAAAAGGAAATGTCAGGAAATGTCAACTTTTATTTAAATTTTTAACATTACCATTAATTGTTTCAGGATGTTTGAGAGAGGTTCCAACATCATTGGACTTTGTATGGAGAAAGTAGAATTTTGTGTCCCATTCAAAATTCAGCAGACTTGAGAGTTTTCAGGATTTCAGGGTTGGTAGGATTGCAACAATTTCATTGGATTCTATCATGTATGAGGGTATGCGATTAACATTTAATCAAGAGCACCAAGCCCTTTATGTACCTTGATGTTGGTGGTATTGATTGTTGAACTCTTCTGTCACGGCCTTAGCAAAAATGTATCCTTCACTCAAACAAAAATCATTGATTAAGCATGTTAAGCTTTTTCTACCATATTATAAGGCTTGGATTAGCCGGTTTCATAAAAATAGGGTGGTGTTGACTAATGTCCCTGTTGCCGTCCTAATGCACACTTGCTAATGTGAGCTAAGTCCAACTCACTTAGTGTGCCCTCGGAGACAGAAAGTCTAAGTTCCAAGTCCATACTGTCACCTTGACTGGAACTTCTTCCTTCTAGGCTTAC
>CBVK0100320886.1:0-13470 GCA_900067695.1 Picea abies
ATACTACAACAAAAATGACACCATTTATGGAACTCTATGGATATCACCCACTTTCTATCAATTCTTCTCTATAGGAAAAATATGAGGTTCAAGAATCAAAAGAGCACATCGAGGATCAACAACAAGTTCTCCAACTCTTAAAGGACAACCTGGCCATGGCACAAAATCACATGAAACAATAAGCATATCAACATCGTAGCGAAAGAAGTTTTGATGTAGGGGATTGATTATTTTTAAGACTAAAACCATACTATTACAAGTAAAATCCATCTATGGCATGGGTTAAACCAAAACAAATGGAATGACACACAGAAATAAACTCTAGTCCCAAGTATGTTATATAAATGAAATTCTAATAAGATAAGGCCAAGAGTCTACCTCTTCTAGATGTTCGATGAAGACCATCGTTGAGCACACAACTCAAAGATTTATACCTGCAAATTGTCCTCAACAAAAAAGATACACAAGAATGTGGTGATAATATATAATGTTATCATATATATTAGCACAATCCATTAACATACATGAAAAATATGCCCACAGAATAATAATTTAAATATTTGCAAGATATCAATTGGACAAGAAAATAGTATTTTTATTAAAATAATCAACATAAGTATATAGGTGAGAAAATTTTGTAACGACACATATCGGAACTGAGAAAGTAAGTCCATATGACTCGGCTTCCACCACTTCAATCCTCCACCAAAGGAAATATCATATAAAGGAGACAATGGGGTTCTCCATCAGAAAGAAAGAAAATCTTGGGGGCTGAACAATGGGTTCTTAATTTCAAGGAAAAATGGATGCAGACTCAATATGAAGTGAAATTTCTTGAGAGTGTCTTTTCTCTCAAAGTTGAGTTGTTGAATATCTCCCAAGGCTTGTATATGGTTCAATTTATATCCTTCAAATGGAACTGAAGAGACAATTAATAGTGTTTCCAGTATATGGAAGATCAAGGATCATGGATCTCGTGACATGGCATGGAAACCCGACACAATATTTTATTTTGAGCACCAAACCCAATGTATAATGGATGTAGTGGAGAAACCTACGTATACTCTTGTTGTCTAACTTATAGGCTGCATATATGTGGAAAAATGTGTATTTTTATCTTTGGAAGGTACAAAAGGAGACTTCAAGTATGGATAGGGAAATGGAATGGCCATCCAATCAAGTTTCATTGGGTGAGGAAACATTTTTTGTAACAGATGCCCCCTAATGTGTGAGGTCAGAGGAGTATTAGTGATAGATGGAATATATTAGAATTACTAGAAGTGGAGTAATGGAGACTCAGTTGGAAGTGCTATTTACCCATGATAATATTACAATCCATAATGACTTTGTAAACAAGGCTGGCAATCTCAATTACACTCTAGATCCATGTGTAAATATATCAAATAGTTTTTCATGGCCATGAGTAGGAAATGAAAAGAAGATATATGCCATAGGTTGTCATAGTCACGAACAAGTCATAATGGAATCAAGTCTCAAAATAAATATAAATATATTTGTATATATGTTGTTGTCTTTCATTGGACAATGGAACATACCTATGCTCAATTCAAGGAAGTGCATGCGGTGCATGGATGCTTAGAGGGATGTTTCCTCTTAGGGTATAGGGTGTCAAGTTCCAAAGGATATAAAAAAGGATCTGCTTGGCTAGTGATGCAAATTGGTGAGGTAAGAGGCTTATAAAGAGAAAGTGGGAACTGGAAATAGGCTCAATACTGCAACTAGGGTGATGGAATGTGATTACAACTTAACTCCAAAGAATGTCATTTTTCGTAGATTTAGTCCCCTAGGCCCAAAAAAGTATAAAATATTACCCACGATAACTGTTCTAGCCAATGGTGACTAGATTATTATTTTTTCGTAAGTAGTCTACTTGGTCCAAAAAAGGGTTATAATTACACCAAATAGAAGTTATTTAAAATACATTTAACGAGTGTGAAAGAGACAAGTTCACTCGACAATATTTTCATTTTTTAGAGAGTCAAAAAAGATCTTAACCAAGGCTCGGTGGGAGTCCCATAGGTAACAGTCAGAATGATTGTGAGTAATAATATGGGGTTCGAACAAAAAGTAATATCAGAACTATAAGGAACTCTCGGTCCTAAGGAACAACTTTTGCATGGACACCAAATAACACAAAGGTTCTAACTAGGGCACCCATGTTTGGGAATCCTTTACCACTTAATAACGACACTTTTAGTAGTAGTAGGAAGCTTGATCTGGGTTTTATGAGAAGAAATAAATGAATACATATCATTATCAAAATATTCTTAACACAAAATAAAAGATATACAGTAAAACGAGTTTCTATTCAATAAGGAAATAAGTTGAAACTGTAAAATGCAGTGGAAAAAAATCTTATTAGAATGTTGGCGGCTTATCTCTGAGAAGAGATGTAACGCTTCTGCTTATTCACAAGAAGATGATTTCAATGAGGCTCTCAAGGCATTTTTACAATAAACAAGAATGTAAAAAACAATATACATCCAAAAACCTAACCTTAGGAGAATAAGTGCCAAAAGTCATGTGGGCCCCGTTTGGGTAAGTTAGTACATAAACTTCCCAGGGTCGTAACTTTTGCACATGATCTTCATTTTAGGTGCACGGTATCATGTTGGAAAGGTATATCCAAGGAATACACATGTTGCCAAAATGAGCTAGTTGGAATAGGTTTGATGCCACCATAATCTATCTGGATCAATCCTTCCCACTTAGGAAGCAACAGTCTCGATTGTGTTGAGTGCCCCCATTAGATGAGAAACTTTTTGTTGAATTTGGCCCCGGGTGAGCCACTTGCCTTGGTGCAGAACCTACCCTTATTTGAAAACTAGATAAATTTGGATCATTTACTGAAGAGTTCCCTTGACTTGTTTGTCCACAATCTGATCACTAGATGCCTATTGTATGTAGTTGGGGTTGAGCTCTGTTGGTGTCATCTATTCTCCTATCTCTGAGGTGTCCAATAATGGTGGGAAATAAGGTTGAAGGAGATCCATGTTTAACACTAGGTGCAGGCCAAGGAAAGGAGAAATGTTGAGATCAAAAGAATTATCACCCACAACCTTGGTGATGGTGTGCAACCCCTAACAAAGTGGGTGAAGCTTTCGATGGGGTTTGATAAGGCATTCTTTCTGCAAATGAAACCAAACATTATCACCTACCTGAAACTTTTGTGTCACCTGATGTTGATCATGGTCTTGCTTTTACTTGTCACTGGACTTCTTTAGGATATCCTCAACCTATTGGCGAATGTGTTGGATCTACTCAATGAACCAAGCAACTTTGTTAGATTCAGTTGGAGCAGGAAATGAGTCAGTCGAGGTGATGGCAAGGGGTAGTGAAACATCTATGGGACCCAATGGTTGGAATCCCAACCCCACCTAAAAGGGGTTGTGGCCAGTTGAGATATGCAAGGCTTGGTTGTATCTATGATGGACACAAGGAAGACTCTCATCCCATGTGCATGGGTTCTTGGAATTATACATGCATAGGATATGCATGATCATTCGATTTACAACCTCGGTCTGGCCATCTGTCTGGGGTGGAAGGTTGTGTATTTTTTGAGCTTGGTGTCCAACAGTGACTAGAGGCTCAACCAAAATGTGTTGATAAATCAAATCTCCCGTTCTGAGATAATGGTTTTTGGGATTCCAAAATGTACCCAGACTCATTCAAATCCGCTTGGTGGATGAGAGACCCAACATGTATTCCATGGAGATGTATTCCCATGGTCTGTTGGGAGTAGGCATAGGAGTGTACATGCCCTTTTTCTTAGTGGTCGGATTGGAAATAGCATAGGCAATTGAGGACCTGATATACTTTCTGACCTCTTGTCGATGTTTCAACTAGTAGAAATGTTTATGCAACATCGCCACTATATTTTTGATGTCGAAGTTTCCTACCACCCAACTATAGTGGGATTCCCACATCAACTTCACTCGCTCGCTTGATGCAACACATATGTGGCCCAGAAATCACAACAACCCATACTAAAGATGGAAATTAGTGACAACTGCATTTGCGCCCAACATTTGGTAGGAAAGATGGAAATTAGTGACAACTGCATTTGCGCCCAACATTTGGTAGGTGATGGTGAAGTCTAGGTCTGTCTCATAGAGTTGGGGACATCCAAAAGTCTCATGGTTGTAAGAGTCTAGCACCATGGTGAGTGACGTGACTGGAAGTCGGCTAAGGAAATAAACGATGTGGTTGGTGCTTCCTATTTTATACTTGATGTTGAGGTGGAATTGTTGCATGTATGTGGACCAATTCTGATGGAAGTCATTTTGCAATTTTCCTTGTGTCTACATGAACTGCAGTGGATTATGATCAATGTGGATGACTATCTCCTGCCCAAGAATGTAATGTCTCCCTTCGCGATAGGATTTCACAATGGAGTACATTTCTTTGTTGTAACTAGGGTACTTTCTGACAACATATGCTAGTGTCTCACTATGATAGGCCACATGGTGGTTATGCTTAGTGACAACAATGCCCACAACATATTCTTAAGCATATGTCTCGATCTCAAAGGGTTGTTGCAGGTTTGGTAGCGAAAGTGCTAGGGCTGAGCACAAGAGATAATTCAAATCATCGAAATCTTGTTGTTGGGACCAGCCCCACACAAATTTCTCCTTACCACCACCCCTAGTTACTTGGGTGAGGGCCCATGCAATATGGGAGAATCCCAACACGAACTTGTGGTATAAATTGGCAAGGATCAAGAAGATCTGAAGCTCAGTGAGTGTGGTTGGGGCTGGTAAGTTACGGATGACTTGGATCTTGGTTGGATCCACATGTACACCATGCTAATCAACCTTGTAGCATCAATAATGGAACCTGTTCATACCGAAGGAGCATTTTTCCAAGTTTTCGTATAGCTTGTGTTGTCGTAGGGTGTGTAGAACCTGTTGAATATGATGAAAGTTTTCTGCCCAAGTCTTGATGTAAATGAGAATTTCATCCAGATACACAACTGCAAAAGTATTGGTGAATGTTCATAGGATATCATCCATCATCCTCATGAAAGTGGCTAGAGATGTTTTCAAGACAAAGGGCATGGCCAACCATTCGAAAAGACCTTCCTTTGACTTGAAGGCGCAAAGGGCATGGCCAACCATTCGAAAAGACCTTCCTTTGACTTGAAGGCGGTCTTCCATACATATTTATGTTCTATCAAGACTTGGTGGTAGCCAGACTTTAGATCAATCTTACTGAATTATTTATCCCTCATTAGTTGATCAAGGAGGTCATCGATTCGGAGAATCAGGTATAGGTTTTTGACTATGATTTTATTCAAGGCCCAGTAATGAAGGCAGAGTAGCCAGATTCCATATTTCTTCTGTACCATCATGATTTTTCTCCCACAAGGTGATGATATGGGATAGATGTGCCCCTTGTGGATCAGTTCTTGGATCTATCACTTGATCTCCTCATTCTCTAATAGAGAGAAACATTCGACTGGTCAATTGGGCATTGGTGCATCGAGATTCAGATCGATGGGGTGCTTGACCTGATAGTGCATAGGTACCACAGTAGGTGAGTAGAATATATCTGACCTTATCCACTTGCTTCTGGTGTGTGTACAGGTCAGTCATGGAGACCCTAGATGTGTTTGCGATCTTTCACTCATTCTGAGAGTGAATCATGAAGAAGACAAACTTCCTCATCTGAGAGATGACCTTCCTCCATTTCTTGGTAGAGATCAAGGAAATAACACAAGGTGGTATTCCCTCCGGTATCTTGTATAATTTCTTGTTCAAAGTAATATTAACATTGTGAGTCCTAGACTCATATACAACATGGCATTTCCATAAATATGGTTGTCCCAAGAGAACATTAAAAACTAAGAGAGGGGAAACATCACACAATATCTTATGTTTGAAGGGCTTGATGTCGTATGACAGGAGACATTGTTGGTTGATGCAGATGTCTCTTCCTTAGTGGATCCATCCAATGGTGTAGGTTACGGGTGCGACATTTTCGGTAAGGTGAGTCGATTGAAAACCTCTACTGAGATGAGGTTATTCTGGATACCACTATTAACGATGAAGTGCACCAGGGTACCCTTCGACCACATCTATGAATGAAAAAGGCGCTTTCCTTCCTCTAGCACTTCTGGTTCACCATGATGGAGCTTGGTGGTAGAAATGGTAGCACTGGGTTCTACATCAATGATCTGTATCCCTCTTTCTGGCTCTGAATCATATTCTAAACCCGCATTTGATTCAGAGGATTTCACCCCAGCCACCAATGACTACTTTGATAAATAATCAATAGTGTTATGCCAGGGGCTCTAATGGAAGTCACACCACTTCCCGGTATCTTTATTTGTCTTTCCGATGTCCTTCTTTTCTTGTGTCCTGGACTAGTTTTCCTAAGGCGATCATCTTTTCTCTTTCCTTTGTTCTCTAGGTTGGGACTGCTCTTTCCTGGCTTTTGCTGTGAGGGGTTTCCAGACTCAAATTGTCGCATCTTTTTTTTGAGCTTTTGCTCGATTTTGATGGCATATCAATATCCCATGGCCAAGGATGAGATGTCCAAAAACTCAATTTCGTCTTGGATGTATCTATGTAGACTGTCGTGATACTTGAACATCATATGTCACTCAAAATATTTGATGCCCAGATTGGTGTGCAAGGTATGGAATATATTTGTGAACTTGGGCACTGCTTGGTCACTTTCCTACCGCAGTATGGTCCATTTTGTATACAAGTCATCATAAATTCCAACAAGGTAGTATTTTTCCTTAATAGAATCCTTGAACGACTCCAAGGTGACCATGACTGTAATAAATGAGTTTTCTTATGTTTCCCTCTACTCACAAAAATTTTCCCACCAATATTTCACATGGGGAACGATTTTGAGGAGTGAAAAAGTAATCTTTTCTCTATTTGATAAGTTATGAACAGAAAAATAACCTTATAGCATATTCAACCATTTTTCTAGAACGTCTGCGTCTATGTGACCTTCAAATATAGGAATACATAAATTGATTTGTACCTTGAAGGGGGCGACACCTCCATTTGAGGAATATGTGTCACCTATTGGTTGTCGCCGAAGTATTTGCGCAAATCTATCCATCATCTCATTCCTATGTTGCGTGAGGGATTCCTCGAGCAACATTTTGAAGGGATATCCTTTCCTGTCTTATTTCTTTTATCCTACCATGATAGATCTCTTGGGCGTGCAAGAGATTTTTTCCTCGAGAGAAACAACCTCGAGACTGAATTCTTTTTACCCTGACCTCTTTGGGGACATGCATTAAGAACGACAGGGAGAAGACTGCTCTGATACCAATGTCTAGTTTTTATGAGAAGAATGAAATGAATACACATTATTATCAAAATATACTTAATATAGAATAACATATATACAGTAAAACTGGTTTCTATTCAATAAGGAAATAAGCTGAAACTGTAAAATGCAACGAAAAACAGGCTTGCTAGAATGGTGGCGGCTTATCTCTGAGAAGAGATGTGACAGATATGCTCATTCGCTAGAATATAATTACAATGATGCTCTCAAGGAATTTTTACAATAAACAAGAATGTCAAAAACCCTAGACATCCAAAATCTAACTGTGGGAGATGAAGTGCCAAAAGTCATGTGGGCCCCATTTGGCTAAGTTAGTACATCAACTTCCCAGGGTCGTAACATTTGTATACGATCTCCATTTTAGGCACACGATATCCCATTGTAAATTTCTATATAAGGACTACACATGTTTCTTGTGGTGAGCCCTAAAAATGTTTTTTAGGTCCTCAAAACGACCCTGTAAGTCAGGGACCCAAAAACTAGGAAAAACCAGTCGAACTGGAAAACTGCCAAAATGAGCCAGTTGGAATAGGTAGGAGTCCATCGACATCCATCTGGATCAAAGGTTCAATATATATAATAAATGGGTTCGTACCTATGTTGTATGGATCATGGTCATAGGATGATGCAAGAGTGAAAAATGAAGTGACATCATATCCTATATGTCGATGAAATAATATACTCGTTGAAGGCATGAATGAGTGGTATGGCACTGGAAGCCGCAAAAAATCCTAGAAAAAACAACCAAAAACCAATTCTTTCCACTGCACTTATAGTTCAGAAGGTAAAAAATTAGCACAAACTATATGAAGTGGGTAAACAAATTCTACTAATAGTAAAAATAGACAATTTTACCATACCATTTGAGTTTTTTCAGCCACATGGTGCATTATAGGCCATTTCCCCCATGATTTTCAATTATAAATTGCAGGAGCTACGATCAATGGAATCACCAATTGTCTAGACCAAGAATGTGCCCATCCCCTCTACTTCAATTTCAATGGTTTAAATTTCAATTTTAGACCCCATTTTTTTACTATTAGAGGGCGTAATATGGAAATTAGGGCGTATGTGGGTGATAGTTCATTGGGGCATGTATACGAACCAATATATGTGGGGAAAATGAATCCTTCCCACATATATGAATCCCTATATGCGTCTGTTACCACGTTATCGCACGTACAAGTCTGTGCACACATTTTTGAAAGGATTTAACTAAAAAAATGGCTTTTCCTTTACATGATGGTGATTGAATAGAGGGAGAGGGAGAATGAAGAGTAGATGCAATAGTGGGAAGGGATGTAGGGGCCCAATAAGCTTTAAAATATATGGAATTTATAAATTTTTGGCTCTCAAAGGAATAAGGGATCAAGTGAGGTTACTCCAATTTCTAGTAAATGACTGGGATCTGGAGACAGAGTCCTAAAACCTTGATGGGAAACCATTGAGGATTGAAGTGGATGACATAGAATTCATCACATGATTGTATTATTGGGGTGAGGTAGTGAATCTCAAGGCCTGAGGGGCTGGGAGTGGTATGAATATGGAGGAGTACATTTCCACCCATTGTGTTGCAGGAATAAATAAAGTACGGAGCCAACTCCCAATCAGGGCAACCTAGAACCTGAGTTTAAAGATTGAGATGCTTGTACTTACATGGATTTTGGTGTTGACCTCATTGCAACAGGCATCAAGTTCACTCATGTCTTATGCAGTGGAGTGTTTAAGACCCACTATTTATGACAGGTGTACCTCACTGTTGGCTAACATGAAGAGTCAGTTGATGGATTGAAAACAAAGGAAGAAGAGAAATTTTGGATATGCATCCATTCTTTGTAAGTTTTTCTTTGAGCGGGTTCTAGGATTGATCCCTAGTGTATATATTACTCCACATGGACCATGTGATCCAACCATGCCATGGTGGAACAATGTGATGAGGCACCTAGGAGGCGGTAGGGAGCCAAGCCCCTACAATGATGAGTTCTTTTTCTGGTGGTGTCGATAGATCATAGGCATTGATGACTATTCTTATGATGTAATCAACTACATAGGGAATCCAGAAATGCCTTTTCCACCAGGTTTCGCCTAAAGTGATATTGGTAAGAATTTTGTTTTATATATTTCATTTTTTTGTGTTTTTCAATAAGAATAAAAAACACAAATATTTTGAATGGTATCAAGTATTAACAATTTTTTTTTTATTCATATGTAGGTACATGACGGCGGGAGGGATTCCCATGACATCAAAGGAGGAGTCGAGGAGATGAGCACATGGGGGGATATGCAAAGAGAGTGTTGCAGTGTGCAGCAGAACCTATCTCTATTGACAAATATGATTCCTATGGTTCAAGTGGAGGATCTTCTAGAGGCTATGCAACAATAGGTGGTGGGTGTACCCCATGCATGTGTGTGACTCTTCTGATGTCTCACAAACACCATAGTGTGATATTATGATACAAATCTGGTGCCACAAGCATAGATTCCATAGTCATATTATATATTGGCCATATATGTATTTTGAGGGTGAGTCCCATTTTGTACTATGACACCATATTTTTTGAGCTCGAAAGGATAAAATATGAAAAAAATTGGTCTTCAACTTTACTTATATATGTTATAATGTGTATATGGATGAATTTGTTTTATTTTCTTAGTTATGTGATAAATGCCAATCTAAAACATAATTAACATATGCATTAGATACATGATTATAACTTATAGGTATGTGATTATAAGTAAGAAAATCAACATATCGTTCCAAAATTTGTACCCGTAGAAATCATAGGAGTAGAGTAGGGTCTTGCACACGGTAACTGTCATTTAACTGAAATATGACTAATTGGGAGTCCAGACGAACCAATGAAGATTGAACACCATGTGAAATGGTATCGCGTAATAGTTCTATAACAACGCTATGCTTTGCCACATTATTCATTGATGGCTCTAGATGAATGCCACCTGAAGACACTAGTTGGTCCTCGAGTGAGTAAATGGACCAATCTGTGGAAGCCATGTTTTTCATATGATGAATGACACCATCTGTGAATCCTAGGAAAACTGAAGACTCTGTTTACATTTTTCAACCAAGGGAAAATTTGATAAGCAAGTCGATGAGATAAAGAAAAATATTTATATACACTAAGATACACTAGTATACAAAAGGTCACACCCAAACTTTGAGGGCTTAAGAATAATACCTTTTAAGGTAGAGCCCATTTCTTGGCTCATCCAACATATGCGATTCATAATATTCCAATGCATAGGCTCCTTTCTCTAAGACACATCACACTATATAAGGATCATTGCACATGGGGTTGAACTTTCCTTCCCCCTACAGTTATTTGGCTTGGTCATACAGGAGAACCAAGTCACCCACAACGTACTGTCGAGCACAGAGAAACCTATCATACTGAACCTTAACACATTTTTTATTCACTTCAATAGTCATATATGCATCTTGACATTGCTCGTCGAGACATATAGGTATACAAGTCATTCTTCAAGATCAGATGTGTTAGGTAGGATCTCAATTGCCAACATGAGGGAAGCGATTTCACATTCAATCGAAATAATCAATGCCACATCATGTACTAACTGAAAAGGAGAAAAATCGGTGGAATTATTTACTGAGGTTTGATATTCCCAAAGTCCAGGGTAAAGCATAATATTTTAGTCATATTTAATCTGGTTGATAGGTTTTTTCAAGATGGTATTGAGAGATTTATTCACCGCCTCTACTTGTCCATTTTCCTAGGGATAGTAAGGGAAAGAATGATTGTGCTTAAACTCCAGTTTTTATGCTAACCCTTTCATCATTTCATTCTAAAATTGACTACCATGATCAATGACAATCTCTCTTGGGATTCTGAATCAGGCTATAATTTGGTTCAATACAAATAATGTTGCAGTATTACAATCATATTTAATGGTAGGCATGGCCTCTACCCATTTAGTGAAGTAAACCATGACCACAATGACATGTTTATTCCCCCAAGCTGAAGTTGGGTTACAATCCATAAAATCTACCCCCACTTGATGAAGGGAATGACGGTGACTACTGGGTGAAGAGAGGCTAGGTGCGAGCGCATTTTCTGAGTGAACACATGTAAAGGGTGACACTTCTTGACCGCTTCAATACAATATTTAAAAATTGATGGCCAAAAATAACCAGCTCACAATATTTTTTGGGTTGTTGCAAGCCCAGATAAATGATCAACACAAGCCCCACTTTGAAAGTCATTGAGAATAGACTCAAGTTCCTTGTGAGTCAAGAAAAAAATTAAAATATTATATTCTCCTCGACGATTCTAAGTGTTGTTGATGATAAGGTAGTTTTTATCCCGATGACATATACATCGTCGATCGTCCCTTGATAGATATTGGGATGGATTCAAGGTTTGAACATAAATTGGAATGTATCCATACTGGGGGTGTGAAAAAAATATAAGGAATATATGTTCATCTGCAAATGAATCTTCATAAAAAGTGTCCTCATCTAGTTGAGGGAAGTCTTATATCGACTCAGAAAAAACTAGCAATTTCTTAGACTTTGCTGAAGTGAAATCAAGATCAAATTATTGCAAAATAACAATCCACTTATTGTATTTCTCCCCTATTATACGCTTGGTGAGGATGTATTGAAATGGATTTATATATGCAACTACCATAGATTTGCAAAGTAATATATAATGTCATAATCTTTGAACCACATGTATGGTGGTGAAAGCTAGTTTATCTATGTGTGAGTATTTAAGTTAAGGACCAACTAGCTTTTGAATAAGATAGTAGACAATGTGCTCTTGGATATCATCGTCCTCCTGGACCAGAACCATACCAACTATCCCTTCATATGTGGTGATGTAAATAAAATAGTCTCTACTCGAGTCCGGAGGCTTCAGTAGAGGTATCGATACCAAATATTTCTTAAGAGCATCGAAGGATTCTTGGGTGCACTCATCCCATATAAATGGAGTATGCTTCTTCAAAATATGCATGAAACCCTTACTTAGATTGGCATAGTTCACTATGAGCTGATGTAGGAAATTATCCTTCCCCTGTAAACCTTGAAGTTGTCAAATGTTGCATGGGGGAGGAAATCAAAGTATTTCCTCAACTTTCATAGGGTCTACCATGATCCCATGCTCATATACTAAGAATCCTAAACGATGGCCATACCTAACGCAAAATATGCACTTGTGAGGGTTTAACTGAATGCGATAATAAGGACATCTCTCAATTACTAATCGATGGTGAGTGGAGTGATATACTCTTTTTGCGAGGGTGAGGAACAATATCATATAGGTAAGCTTAGAAAATATTCTTGAGATCATGAAAAGAAAAGTCCATGGAATGTTCGGAGGTTGCTCCAATGTTTTTAAGGCCGAAAGGAATTTTCCAGTATGCAAAAGTACTCTAAGGAAAAATAAACATCGTCTTATGTTGATCCCTGGGTTGATTTGAATTTTATTATACCCTGAAAATCCATCCATAAAATAAAAGATTTTTCTTCTTGTGCACTCATTAAGAATATGGTCAATGAAAGGAGTCGGGAAGTTATCTTTAGGAAAATCCTTGTTCAGGTCTTGAAAATCCATACATACATGGATGTTTCCTTTTTTTTTATTCATGGGAATGGGTTTGGACACCCATTCAGTCAAGAGAACTGGGTAGATGAAACCAACATTAAGTATCTTCTCTACCTCTTCGTTAATAGCATGGGCGTTTTTAGGATTAACAACTCTAAGATGTTGTAGAATAGGTCTAGCATCTAGATAGGTCTTAATATCATGTTTGAAAATGTTGGGGCTGATCCATGGAATCTCTTCGTACGACCACATGAATACATCACAAAATACTTTAAAGAGGTCAGTGTAGATATGAATTTCTCCAGGGAAACAATCTGCACCTATATATATGTTATCAATGTAGAAATTTTGATACACTTAATGTATTCCTGCGATTCTCCTGATCTAACAATTTCCGCCACTATTAAATACATAATCACTTCTACTATTATTCTTGCGGGAAATTAAACCATGATCACAACCACAATCACGAAGTGAAATATCAATAACACATAACACATAAGTTTTACCGGGAAAGCGTAAAGCTAAAAACCCAACTATCATATATTAT